>JAJIZL010031317.1:44324-66832 GCA_023969395.1 Amblyomma maculatum | reverse complement strand
CGTCGACGTGCCGGGGCCTACGTGAAATAACCGGCGCGTCGGCAACTGAAGAGCACCCTATGCGCCACACAGGAACAGGGGTGGGGGACCCTCCCCTCCTCTTTCTGCATGGCGGCGACGGTGTTCTATGCAGTCACGTTATCTTGACTCTCTAGCGGCGTCAGCGGCATCCAGCAGTATCAGTCGGTCGCTGCTAGCGCTGGGGGGATGAAAGGGGGGCGGAGCTGGTTACGAGGCCGACGCCGACGCGAAACCCAGGAACGGACGCCAAAGAGCTGCGCTCTAAAAGAAGAGGGAGGAAGACGCGCGCCGCAACAACAGCCGTAATCCACTGCCGAAGCAGTGGCGGGTGCAATGACGGCCTACAACAGATAAAAATTGGTGGCTGGCTAGCCCCCGCCGCAAGTGGCGTTGACCTACCGTCCCAACTCCGTAGGGCCAGGAACTGCCACCTTTCACAGCGTTTTGATGGCACTCCATCGCTCCTGTCGCGCGGCGTTCCTTGGTGCGCGTTCAGGATTGGGATTGCAGATACCAGGAACTGTCCTGAAGCGCATGAGAAGTGTGGGCCAAAATGGAGTTCGAGCGATGGCACGCGCATCGAGGCAGCCAAGACCTAAGTGACTCTAGACCTTTGTAGTGTTCCTGTATAGGCTAGACGTCTGACGTCATACCAAGGGCGAGAGACGGGCTAGCAAGTCAAGTCGCCGCGTAGTGGCGGCCGGCAGCCACGCGTGAAGACGCGGTGCATTGCGTTGCTTCTGTTGGAGGCAGTGCGCTCGCTTTGACGTCACAATAGAGGTAGGTGTGGGAGCCAGGGGTATATACTAATGTTCATATACAGGAACAAGCGTTCATTGTCTGCCAAGCCAGTCGCCATGCCTCCGCAAGAGAAGACTCGTCGCCTCGCTGCGGCTAGGAAGCAACGGCGAGCTACGGAGACAGATGAACAGCATGAAGAGCGTCTCACTCGACGGCGTGCTCAAGATGCAGCTAGGCGGGCACATCGATCTTCTCGGGAATCCTGCTCATCTGATGATAATACAGACTGGAGCATGATGGATGCTATAAACAGCGATGCTGACTGTATTCATGTGTGCATTTGCCAGTGAAGACCCACAAGCCGTGCTAAGGCGTAGCCAAGATGTATTGCTTTCGCAACCTACCAGGCTTAACAAAGCTAAGTCCCATCCAATGTTTTAAGGCTAGGGCCATAGTGCAAATCTCGTGTCGGTTAGATTTGTCCTCAAGATGCGTCAGCGATTCCGCGAATGATGAATACAGCGCCTTCCTTGCCTTGTCAGATGGAAGGAAAGATGCACTAGGTGCGATCCTCCTGTGAGGGTACAGACCTCAACCTGCGACCATCATCATCCTACGGCTACCCCAGGCAAGGCCTCCCGCACCATAAGGTTTGGGGGTTTTTTGTTTCGGGAAGCGGGCTTTTCCCAGCCAAGGGGCTCATGCAATCCGGCCTGCTCCCACCGAGGCGGGTCGCAGTGCATAGGCACCACGTCCGCACCAACCCGGTGGGTCGAAGCCTGACGCGAGCAAGTCTTCTAATATCTCACTTCTAGTTTTCCGTCTTCTTCTTTTAAGATCACCATGGGATGTCCCAATTCTTCAAATAACTTCTTTCTCCCTAAGTGGCGTCTCTCTCTCTCTAGGGGGAACCATAGTTCTTTTCTGATTTTGACCTTCACTTCATGGAAGCTCGGAGTCTTGTTCGAGTAGGCCGCTTTGCAGCGGGCCAACCACACCTGATAGTTGACCTCTGCCAGTGTCAAGACAAACTGCTTGCGTCCTTCCTTTGGAAGCGGGTCGAAGTAGCGCGCGGTGGGGTATGGGATCCCGGGGAGGCCGATCAGATCTCTCAGACGCTCTAGGAGTGCTGCGGGAATTAGGAAGTCAAGAAAGATATGCTCCGCTGTCTCTCGAGCCAAGCAGAAGGGACTCAGGTCAATCATTCCTGACGTCGCAGGGACGAAGGCACGCCTTCTGATTAGTAAAATGCCTCTTGCGAACCTCCACATCAGGGAGGCTCGGCGTGCATCGAGGAAGTGGGCGGTTATGTACTGCCAACTGGGTCTTTCTGCACATAGCATGTAGCTTGATAGGCGAGCAGGGAGCGGATGGGTGATCATATTGATATCTTTCAGGTGCATGGTTCGTGGGTCAACGTCAGATGAGTTTCTTTCAGGTACTCTAAGTCTGTGGCTGCGATTCGGTAAAATGATAGGGGTGACCCTGCATGCGGGGTGTTGTGGTGTAGTGCCTTCTCAGTGAATGTTCGCAGCGCGCACGTCGACAGATAGTACGAAGCCGTCGTTTTTGTTAGCGGCATGTCGCATTCGACGGCTCTGACTGTCCATTTGATGTGTAGAGCGCTTGCGAGAATATGCAGATCGGGCAGCCCCAGGCCACCTTTGAATCTGGGCAGGCAGACAATGGCTCGCTTTAACTTATCGGGGGCTCCCTGCCACAAAAAGCGGTATATATGTTCCTGGAGCTGTTATTTCTTGTTTGGGGGATGTCAAGAATGCTGGCCACAAAGCTGAGGGTAGACATCAGCATTGTCTTGATGATGGTGGCCTACGCAGTCAGGGGACATTTTAGAGCACCAAGATTGTGGGTTTTGATGATAGTTTCTCTTCAGCCCTATTCCAATTTCTAGGCGCTGGTCCAGCCGAATCGAAGAAATATCCGAGGATTCGTGTCTCGCGAGTAACAGAGATCGATTGGATAAAGGTAGGGGAGGGGGTCTTGTTCAAGGCCATAACAGTGGACTTCTTGTGATTGAGGCGAGCCCCACTCGCTTGGCGGTACTCCGTAGTTAATTCAAGTAGTCTCTCCACTGATGTTGTGTCTGGCACCACCACAGAAACGTCATCCGCGTAGGCGAACACTGAAGTGCAGGGAAGGCCCGCTGGCAATGGTGTTATGCGGATGCCGCCATCTCTAACAATCTTTTGCAGGAGGGGTTCAATCGCTGTGACATAGAGCAACGGGGAGAGGTGGCAGCCTTGTCGGACACCCCTTTCCACGGGAAAGGGCATTGAGATGCGCCCCTGTACAAGGACTGCTGCTTGTGGTGCGGCATAGAGCGCCTTGCACATATTTATGTACTGTACGGGAATGCGCGCGAGCTCATGTCCTAAACAGGTACTCGTGACTCAGGCGGTCGAATGCCTTCTCTTGGTCCAGGGAGCAAAGAAAGCCATTGAGGCTGGCGATTCCATCCATGTCAAAAGGTCTCTCAGAGCCATGCCATGGAGTTCTACCGAACGGCCTGGAACACAGCAAGCCTGTTGTGGGCCTACTATTGACGATAGAGCGGGCGTCAGGCGTAAGGAGAGACATTTGGCAATTGCCTTGTAGTCCGTATTTAGAAGGGTTATTGGCCTCCAAGCTTTAAGGTCGCTGCTCCTGGAAGTGTCCTTGCACAGGAGTGTGATAAGGCCTTCGTTCATACTTGGAGTTAGTTCCTCTCGCTCTAGGGCATCGTTTGCTAAGTTGGTGAAAGCGGTCTTTAGCGACGGCCAAAACTTTATGTAAAAGACTGGCGGAAGTCCGTCCATACCCGGGCTTCTGTTTGGCTTCATCTGTTTTAGGGCTGTGTGTAGCTCTTCAGACGACAGCCATGTGTCGTCCAGGTTAGGTGCGTCAGTTTCTGCCTCCAGCTGGAACGATGTGGGGGTGCAGGGCTCAGCAGCATAAAGTTCGATGTAGAAATCGCGTGATAAACTCAATACCTGCTCAGGGTTCGTAACAATATGGCCGGTGAGTGGACCTTCGACTGCAGAGAGGGTTTCGTTCTTTCTGGCAAGGCGACGGCGCAGCAGATGACGCAAACACCTTGACTCGGTTTCCCATCGTTCAGCGCGTGCTGTTGCGCGAAGTCTGTCCCAGCGCCGATTTAGAAGACGATGGAGATCCTTACGCAGGGTGGCCAACGCCGCCGGGGATGCTTGGTCCCTGAGAAAATGGGGCCGATAGCGCGATAATGGAATCTGAGACTATTCGGATTTCTTCTCTGTCTTCCCGCGCCATTTTCTTCCCCCCCCCCCCTCTTGGAGGCAAATCTTGATGGAGGTTTTCATATTATCCCAGCTTTCTGCATCCATGTTAGGAGAGACGTAACGCTTTATAACTTTGACGACTTCCTGCTGGACACGCTCGTCATCCAGAAGTCGCGTGTTTAATTTCCAGCAACTCGTGGAGCAATATCAGCCGCACACAAGCGCGTGATAAGCAGCCTGTGATCACTTAGGGCATTGGGGAACCTTTGCTTTCCTCTAAACTAGTTCGAGACGCCAGTGAACTTTGATGCGTTCAGTGGAATGCTGGTTGCGTTTGAAAAGGAGCGCGCGGGCAACAACCGTGTACAGCAGCAACGCTCATGTTGTCGCATTTGTAAAAAGCAGATTTTGAAGTGCTATCGGAACACAATGACGTCACATCCAGACGTCGACATAACTACATCACTATTCCGATGTACTCTCGGTTACATGTCCCGAAGCGAGGAACCAGGTGACTGGAAGCGAGGTACCAGTTGACCAGAAGTGAAATACCACGTAATGGCTTTGGACGTCGTCATGCAACTAATTATATGCAAATCTCTGACGTCCGTCAGTTTGGCAGAGGAGGCATTTGTGCCGATCTACGGGCCAGGCCTGTTTGAACGACTCAAGTGTTCAACTATTCGAAGTCACTCAATGAGCGCTTTTATTCCCCCGCATTTGGCATATTATAAAGGAAGAATGCGAGGTGTCTACTCAAGATGAAGTCCTTCGGAGACTTTTGAGAAGCTCTCCCCTGCAGGGGTAAACTCAGTGCATCGTTGCGCCCTATCCTTGATGTAGTTAAGACGCCAATAGAGTTAGTAATCGCCACATTTGCCGGAACCACATGCTCATCACAGTTAAAGGTGTGGCCATTGCTCTTCAGGGTTGACCAGTTCGTCTCTCGATCACTGCAATGTGGTAAGTGTTGGAGGTTTAGACACAGCGCAAACGTCTGTAAGTCGAATTACAGGTGTTGTGAACAGACCCGTGAAAAATGAGACATGCTGTTTGTTTACTGGTGGCCATCCTTCAAATTTCTCTAACTGTCCTACGAGGGCAGTGGAGATAAAAATTGTGGAGTTTATAGAAAAGCGTCGTTGCTCGAGGCGTGAGGCCATTACAATTGCTAAGTAAAATACGCATGGTCACGCGAGTATTGCAGCGCGCCAGACTACGGTGACGGATTCCAGTCATAGCGACTGCATTAGAAAATGCTATGCCAAAGACCATGGACCGATTGGTAGAAGCAGTTACGACTTGTATTACTCAGGTAATGATGTCGCAAATGTCTTCGCTTATGTTCAACCCAAATACCTCTCAGGTGCCTACAGTGGATCCCGCTGATGCTCCCGATCAGAATGTAGAAAGGCCTTCTACTTCTTTACTGTACACGCAAAAAGAGCACCCTGGACAATACCTAGGCAATTAAGGGATGCCCAAATTGCTCTCTCAACTCAAGATAAAAAGATATTGCATAAGACGGGGGGCAGCAACACATGACCCAATACAGTACAAGTATTGAATGTAATGGCACTGTAGCTTTTCAGAACTTTGCTGGAGTTAATGTTGACAATTTTATTTCCCTACCCGAGTTTTACCTTAAGTCTACTGTCGTGTCGTTTGGAACTGATATGTATGTGCAGAAAAGGGGATTTGTAATGGGCCATGTGTTGCCCCAGTCCTATGCAACATCTTTTTATCTTCAGTTGACAGAGCAATTTGTGCATCCCTTAATGCTCCAGGTATAAATTTTTTAGTTATGTTGATGATTTATTAGTGATTATGGATAAGGGATCTGCATTGATGCAATGAGTGGAAAGTGTCCTTTCTATTTCTAGGATACAAAGGAAAAGTACTTGCTTTTACCCATGAGGTACGTGTGGACAACAAGCTGCAGTTCCTAGAATTAAATATAAATATTTGCGATACGCGCAAAAGAAATTTGCTTTCTTGAGAAATCCTCCCTAGTTGGTGGAACGATTTGTGTTTATTAGAGGTACTTTTTGATGGACGTATTTTACTGACGATGTTTCGGAAGGTTGAATTACATGAAAGGTGAACGTGAACGTTATATGTGGTAGCGCAGATGTGTGGTGGTTTTTTCTTGTGTGTGTCTATGTGGTGGAATTTGTGACTGTCATGCTTTAACGATGTTAGTGTTGCGCTTGGATGATTGTGATGCTAACTTTTATTGTTGGCTAGACATCTGCTTCGCAAAGAAGAGGTGTGCGAAGGATATGTACTTGCGTGTAGACGAGGAGGTTGTGGCTTAGTGTTGAAGAGGAAGTGTGTGTTCAGTTTCATATTGCAGTTGTTAGCGTGTGTGCCTGTGTTGTGTTTTCGAATAACTTCAAAAAGCTGTTTCAGGCGCCGCTTGGTATTGTTAGGGGGAAATGGGTTTAATATTTACAAAATTTACGGGGGATGCATGAAAGCTACACAGTAAGTCTCAGGCACAGTCTCAGCAAGGCTTGTCCCGGAACGAGTTAAGGCGTATCCACATCGTCCTCCTTTTTCACATGCGCAACCGCCCACTTCGCCCTTCTCTTTCACATGCGCAGCACCGCGCGGCCCAGCGTAATTGATGCAACAGTTTCCCCCTATTCAGACGAAGCTCGTCCTCTAGTGAGTCAAGAAGATTGGGAATAGCAGCGTTTCAGTCGTGTCACATGAGCCAGCTGAGTCGTCCGCGAGCATCGATTTGTCGATGTTACTTTAGCGATAACGTAAGTTACTTAACTTAAACGACTTACAACAACGAAGGGCACAGCGTATTGCCACAATAACTTCTGGTACAGTCCGCGGCGTCGCAATGGCGTCCGAAGCCAAACCAAATCTCCGGGTTCATAAGTTACTGCAGCATGAGCCGCATCATACCAAACCTTCGTGCGGTCTTGGGAGACGATAGTTCGCAAACGAGCAAGACGACGCGCTTCTTCAGCAAGACAAAGATGTTGCGACACGGATGGGTCATCGTGCACGAGAATGAAAGAATGGTGTCCAGGAAGGTTGATGATGAGCGCGCGTAAAGATGGAAAAACGGCGAATATCCGGTCCCTTCATGTTTAGCTGTGTTATAAGCATGAGCATAGCCTCCTTTATACTCTGTGCCTGTCAACGCGCCGCGCGAACAATAGAGCGACGCCGCGCGAACAATAGAGCGACGCCGTCGGGTAAAGTGCGGCGCTGCCGCTCCCCTCGCTAAGGGGAGCGGCACTGTTGCTAAGCTTGAATTGTGCATATTCAGCATATTTACTTGTAAGGCCGACATCCACTAAGTATAAAAAGTGATCATGATACTTGTTAGGCAATAACACCAATGCTATATGGCATTTTATGTCAGGCAGTTTCAAGAAATTGCGTATGGCTCGAAAAACTGCATGACTGCTCCGATAGCGCCCATGGTAATAGAACAATTACAATGCTAGTTTACGCTGCAATAAAACAAAATTTAAGAAGAAAGGCATCAGCATTTATTTACACATTTCATACCAGCAATTGTGCTACAACAGTACCATCATAGAAGTGGTGTGATGAATAGTTGCCGCAAGTAGGGAAAAATGTTCACGGTGACTGCTGTCACTGATAGCACTTCAGAAGCCAGCTTGATTTACACTTGATTGGAACTACTGCATTGCAGTATGCCATTAAGATCTGTAAGGAGAACAATATTGGTATCAGCTGTTACTTTCAATGATTCAGCGCGCCTTACAAACGTTTTTTTTTTTCGTTTTTTTTTTAACTTGAAAAGCAAGGAAAGACAAATATACACGTTGCATCTTTCTGTTTCTATCACTCCAATTGTCACAATAGGCAAAGCTTGTGTTTTTATTTTTTCCGAGAATTGCGCAGTTAGCGAAACAAAAAATACTGGGCTTACATGTAGCTTACAACACAGACGAGCTAACCTGGGCGGAAGTTAATTAGCATCGCAGTCCAGAAAATACACGTGCGCATTTAATATTAGTATTACCTTACTGACGCGTAATAAACACGCTTCTGGCGCTGTCATTATTTTTCACAGGCCTTAATGCGATTGAGAACGTGTTTTGCGGTTTCCGATGCTAGAGAGGAACATCGATTTAGTTTTAAGATAGGCTTTGCACGATTCGGTTCAACTCACTTTAAAGTAGTCATCTTCACAAGAGGTAAATATTGTGTTTCTATTTTATCACAAAATTTCGTAATTAGCGTATACTACAAAAAAAACTTCGCAGGAGCACATCTAACCCCGTATTCAGAAATGTGGCGCAACAAACACAAACACAACAGAAGATACATAACGCATGCGCACACTACCAACTGTAATAAGAATCTGAAAACACTTCCTCTTCACCACTCCTCTTCTTCTACACTCAGGTACATCTCATCTTCCTCTTCTTTGCCAAGGGGATAGTGGCACTTTCTTCCTCGCAGACCATAAACATCGTCCAAACATGGCAGTCACCAATCTCATCTTCCTCTTCTTCTCATCTTCCTCTTCTTTGCCAAGGGACGATGTTCCCCCTTGGAAAAGAAGAGGAAGATGAGATGTACCTGAGTGTAGAAGAGGAGTGGTGAAGAGGAAGTGTTTTCAGATTCTTATTACAGTTGGTAGTGTGCGCGTGTGTTGTGTATCTTATCTTGTGTTTGTTTGTTGCGCCACATTTCTGAATACGATGCAGCACCAACTAGCCCCTCAAGCCGTTATTTTGACATATAACACACTACGCAGACGAGCTAGGCAGGGAAGCAATTTGTATTACAGTCCAGAAAGCACGGGTGCACATTTAACATTACTATTGCAGTATTGACGCTTAATAAACACAGTGTTTGGTTCTGTCACGATTTTTGACAAGCCTCAAAGCAGCTGAAGACTACGCAGCGATCGCCGGAACAGTTGGTGCAATGCTGTATTCCTGCAGCACCTGAAGGTAGAGAAAAGTAGAAGCATGACCTTGCACACTGCAAACAGTCCACGAAACAGCGAGAAAGCGGCAGCGCGTTGCTATCCGCACCGCTTTGCAACACGACACACCCGCACTCGCCTGATGAGGATGACCCTACGTCGCTGTCGCCATCTCTCGGCAGCCAGCGGCGTAACTTGTCAACAGAGGAGGAGCGGCGACGACGGCCGCGGAGCGCCGAGTTGCCAAGCACAGTGTATTATAAAGGAGGCTATGGCATGAGTTACAAATGGTAAGGCGGCATCCCAGTTTTTGTGATTTGATGTTACGTACATTATCATCATGTTAATGAGAGTCCGGTTTAGACACACGGTAAGGCCGTTTGTCTGAGGGTGGTAGGGAGTAGAACGACGGTATTCAGAGCCACAGAACCGCAAAAGGTCTTCCACGATATCTGCAGTGAACTGTAGACCGCGATCACTGATGATCACTAAGGGCTTGCCGTGGCGAAAGACGATTTGGTGCAATAAAAAGTTCGCCGGTTGCTTTGGCAGAAACGAGTGCAGACGTCTCCACATAACGGGTCAAATAGCCAGTAGCTGCGATAATCGAGCGATGGCCGCCGTACGATTTGGCGAAACGCGACCAGGGGCTTGACAGGTTGAAGAAGGCCAGCAGGTGACGTGGTGCTTCGCTTGAGACGTTGGCAAGGGATACAACTTGCTACATAGCGCTTCGTTGTCGTGTACAACCTTGGCTAATAAAATCGTTGTCGGACCCTCGCGAGAGTGCGGGGCAAAACCAAAATGATCTGAAGTGATGTCGTCATGCATCGCATGTAGGACAGCATTGCGGAGAGAAGCCGGGACAACAAGCAAAAGACGGACATCATCAGTTGAGTAGTTCTTTTTGGGGAGTAGACTGTATTGGGGGGAGGGGGGATACCAAAAGGCGCCTTATCAAACAACGGGTAAGTTCATGGTCTTGACACTGCTCTTGCCGGAACTCTCGTGGTCTGGTAATGTTTCAGTCACATGCCAGGCAGTCGTCTAGATCATCTTCACCGACTGCCGTGCATGGAAGAGGAAATCGGGACAAACAGTCAGCGTCGGCGTGGCGGCGGCCACTCTTATAGGACGCAGAAAATTTATATTCCTGTAGACGTAATGCCCAGCGAGCTAATCGACCGGAAAGGTCGCGCAGACAAAAACCCAACACAGGGAGTGATGGTCGGTAATTACGTTGAAGTGACGACCGTACAAATATGGGCGGAACGTAACGGCTATGATGGCGAGACCTTCCATTTCTGTCACTTCGTAGTTGCGTTCTGCTTTCGTTAAAGTGCGGCTTGCGTATGCGATGACATGCTGGGGGCTGTTTTGGAGCTGGATGAGAACCGGACCAACGCCCACGCCGATAGCATCGGTGTGAACCTCGGTGGTAGCAGCCGTACCGAAGGCTTAAAACAGGACCAGATGTGAGCAAAAACTTCAGCTGTCAGAACGCTAACTCGCATTCCGTGGACTAAACAAACTGAGCATTTCTTTGCAGGAAAAAAAAAATGAGCGGATGAGCAATTTGGGCGAATCCTTGAATGAAACGGCGGAAATATGAGCATAGCCCCAGAAACCTTCTCAACTGTTTTATGTTTTGAGGTTTTGCAAAGTGTCAAACAGCAGCAATCTTTTGGGGGTCAGGCCGAATGCCTTCCTGATCCACTAAAAATCCAAGCATCAAGGTCTGCCATTCACTCAAGTGACACTTTTTAGAGTTCAAAATTAGTCCGATGTTTCGGATACTGTCCAGTACAAGACTAAGTCGCTGATTATGCTCCCGAAATGTCCTTCTATAGATGATGACGTCATCTAGGTGCATATCTTCCATTTCAAACTACGCAGAATTGCGTTCATAAATCGTTCGAATGTCGCTGGTGCATCGCACAGTCCAAAGGGCATCACGTTAAGTTCACAAATCCGTCAGATGTCACAAAGGCTGTCTTTTCTCGGTCCGACGGATGCGTCAGGATGTGCCAATAACCAGACCGAAGATCTACTGACGAGAAATAGGAAGCGGATTGAAGACAATCTAAGGCATCGCCGATATGTGGAAAAGGATAAACGTCCTTATAACTGCGTTTAACCGACGATAGGCCACACAAAATCATGCCGAGTTTTCCTTCTTCACCAAGATGACGGGGGCTGCCCAAGGACTGGAGGACTCCCGTATAACACCTTTCTTCATTATATTGTTACGGACTTGTTCTCAAACAGAGCACGGAGGAGGAAAGAAGGAAGAGGAAGTGTGCGCGCCTGTTCGGCCTTTGTCTTGTGGCACTTGTGTCGTTCCCACTAGCTGTGTGTACCTAGCGTACTGAATCGACTAGAACGTCTCAGTCGCGACGCTAAGGGCGTAACATTGTGGTGAAGCCGGGTAACGATCCCTGGCGCTACACACAGCACCGACACAAATGGAGCCTCGCCGGAGTCGTCGCCTTGCGGGCCTCGAACCGCAAACCAGCGCCATGCAATCGGCCGATGACCCGCAAGCAGCCCGTGGTGACGCGGTGATCCAGGCTGAAAACCGGCCTGCGGGCGCAGCGAAGAGTTCTTCGCATCACTATCGGGAGCCTCGGACTTTCGCAGGAGCGGCAGGCGAGGACGTTGACGAGTGGTTGACCCACTACCAACGGGTGAGCCGCTACAATCGATGGGACGCCGCCGCTAAGCTCGCGAACGTGGTTCTCTTCCTAACCCATACCGTTCTTGTTTGGTTCGAAAACCACGAAGACTCTCTTACCACCTGGGACCGTTTCGTTATTGAATTGCGGCAGTGCTTCGACGACTGCCTTGCACGAAGGAAGCGAGCTGAACACACGCTTACGCACAGAGCTCAGCTACCTGGAGAAACATGCACAACTTACATAGAGGAGGTCCTGAAGCTATGCAAAACTGCAAGCGCTCATATGACCGAAGAAGATAAAGTAGGACATCTTCTGAAGGGCATCGCAGATGATGTTTATAATTTTCTAATTGCCAATGGTGACCTGAATGCCGTCTGTGATGTAATTCGGCATGTTCGCACATTCGAGACGTTGAAGACTGGTCTCATAACGCCAAAATTTGGGCGGCTCGCCAACGTTCCATCTGTGGCGAGCATTGAAGACAACTGCATGGGCTTGTCGTCGACGATCCGGCAAATAGTTCGCGAGAAACTGCAGCGGTTTGAGCCCCCTGTACGGTCTCCATCATCTTTGCCCTCTGATGTCGGCTCTCGAGGGCCTCCCTCCTTGCTCCCTTCGATGCCCGTTGTGAATTCTATCAATACGGCACACGCGGACGCTTGCTCCAACAGCCCGACGCCAAGGTTCGATAGCCCTGGTCACCCGCCTCGCTACGACTCGCGTCCGACTAACTTCTTGTCGCACTATGATCAGCACTATGAGTACCATCCTCAACCACCACCTGCTCGCTATTTCCGGCGTCCAACCCGAAGACCTGGAGTTTCGCTACCCAATGCACCCTGTCTCCTCGGAGCTATCCAGGGAACAAGTTTTTCGTCGCACAGCCCCCGTGTGCCGACGCTGCGGCATTGAGGGGCACATAGCTCGATACTGCCGCAGCCGCCCACCACCCGTTACGATCGGCCCGTCCAAAATGCTACGCCACGTAACCGTTTCTACGACTCTAATTGGCAATGGCCCCCATCTTCGTATGAATATCCCCAGACCAATGGACCGCGCAACCACTCTCCTGCTTCCGAACGAAGTGTCTCACCACCACCTGCCTCTTCGGCGCGCCGCTTTCCTTCACCACGGCCACGACGGCGGTCGGCATCGCCTTTGCCGGAAAACTAGTCAGCGCGGCCGCTGGAGGTTAGGTCGCTGGAGACTGTGCGCTGCCTGAAGAAATTCCTCCATTTGTTGTTATGTTAAAGAACACTGTCTATGTGCTTGTGGATGATGTGGCGACAATGGCTTTAGTGGATACCGGGGCAACCATTTCAGTAATGAGTTTATCGGTTAGGACGCGAAGTTATGTTTGTTTGGGACAGAAATGTGAATTTTCATGGCGCGGTTGGTGAGGTGTTGTGTCCCCTGGGAATGTGTAGTGCTTCGGTGTCCCTGGGTGGAACGGTATTTGCAGCGGAGTTTGCAGTGCTTTCGCGATGCACGCATGACATAATTCTAGGTATTGACTTTTTGAGAATGTGTGGCTCTACGGTCGACTGCCGCTCTGGGGAACTCTGCGTTGATAGTTCCCTTCCTTCTGGACTTTTAGAGAAGCCACACGTCCTTGAGGATGTGTTCTGTGTAACAGAGGATACTAATGTGCCAGCCTTGTCTATGGTGTGCGTCGTGCTCCAGCCGTGCTTCCGACACCTTCGACGCTACAGTGGCACCGCTTCATTCTAACTGTGCAAAGAAATACATTCTGGTTCCTCATTGCCTACTGTCGGTGGTCAAGGGCTGCTCATGGCTGTGGGCCATTAACTGTTCTTCGCAACCAGTAGGTTTGCCTGTGAATATGAAGATTGCGACCTGTAGCCAAGACGACGCCCCGTCGGTGGCTTTGGTTACTAATGCACCTGGCGAAAGTGCTGCCGCTCCAGCCCCTGACTCGCAACTACATCGGATGATCAGCCGCTCTCTAACCAGGGACCCGCGTGACGCTTTGGAGGCCTTACTGGTCAACTATTCTTCCATCTTTGATTTTTCCGAGCCTAGCGGCTCACGGTGCATTCCCGTGACACGTACCCGGCATCGCATTGACACAGGCTACTCACACCCAATTCGACAGAAGCCGTACAGAGTGTCACTAACAGAACGCCAGGCCATCAGTGAGCAGGTTCGGGATATGCTGGAAAAGGGTGTTATTCAAGAGTCATGCAGTCCCTGGGCCGCCCCTGTAATTCTGGTGAAGAAAGATGGTACATGGCGCTTTTGCGTCGACTATCGCCGTCTGAATGCTGCAACAAAGAAGGATGTGTATCCCCTTCCGCGGATCGATGACGCCATAGATTGTTCTCGGCATCATATTTTTCATCCGTCGATCTGCGATCGGGATATTGGCAGATCCCTATGCACCCTGACGACAAGGAAAAAACGACATTTATCACACCCGATGGCCTGTTTGAATTTAATGTAATGCCTTTTGGGCTCTGCAATGCTCCTGCAACTTTCGAGAGATATATGGACGCTATCCTACGGGGACTAAAATGGCAAATATGTATGTGATACCTCGATGATGTCGTCATTTTTGGCCAGACATTCAAAGAGCACAACGAACGCCTTGCTCTCGTGCTTGACTGCTTCAAAAACGCCGGTCTAGTACTTAATGCGAACAAGTGTCGCTTCGGTGAGCGTCAGATTTTGGTACTAGGACACCTCGTCGATTGTGAAGGCGTCAGACCTGACCCTCAAAAGACAGCGGCCGTTGCATCGTTTCCAACACCTCAGAACGTAAAGGAACTCCGAAGTTTCCTAGGACTGTGCTCATATTTCCGCCGCTTCATTCCCCGTTTTGCTGAAATTGCTAACCCGTTTACGTGCCTTCTCCACAAAGACGCTCCCTTCGAGTGGACATCAGAGTGTGACTCTTCTTTTTGCCAGCTCAAGTTTTTACTAACATCACATCCGATTCTCCGGCATTTCAACCCTTCTGCTCCAACGGAACTGCACACGGACGCCAGTGGTGTGGGCATTGGTGCTGTGCTGATTCAGCGTTACGGCGACAAGGAACATGTTATTGCTTACGCCAGTCGTTCCTTAAGCAAACCTGAACGCAATTACACAATCACTGAGCAGGAATGCCTCGCGGTAGTTTTCGCCGTTCAGCGGTTTCGCTGTTATCTATACGGGCGGCCCTTCACAGTTGTCACTGATCATCATTCCCTGTGCTGGCTGATAAACCTCCGTGGCCCATGTGGTCGTCTTGCACGGTGGGCAATCCGTTTACAAGAGTTTGGTTATACAGTTTCGTACAAGAGTGGACGCCGGCACGCTGACGCGGACCGTCTCTCACGTTTACCGCTTCCCACAACGGAATGTGACGCCGACAATTTTGATCATTACATCGCTGCGGTTTCACCTCCATTCCCCGATACCCGTACGTTCCGCCCTGAACAGAGGAAAGATGAGAATCTCCAACCATTCTTTACCGCTGCAAGGGACCTTACAGCTTCCAGTCCCTATTGTATACGGAGTGGTCTTTTGTACAAAAAGGACTATTCTCCCACTGATCTCCGCTACCTTCTGGTGGTGCCCGTCAGCCTACGCTCCTCTGTTTTGCGCGTTATGCACGGCGACCCCACTTCGGGACACCTGGAATCTGCGCGGACGCTCTATCGCATCCAAGAACGTTTCTACTGGCCCCGGATGCGTGAAACCACTGAGAAGTATGTGGCTAGCTGTGCTCAGTGTGCGAGTCACAAACGCCCCGCCGGCACTCTTCCTGGTCTTCTTCATCCGGTGACGCCTCCAAGATCCCCTTTTGAAAAAGTCGGGGTAGACCTCTTGGGACCTTTTCCCAAGTCTCATTCTTGCAACCGCTGGATCGTCATCTGCACTGATTACCACACTCGTTACTGTGAGACGGCAGCCCTTCCATCGGCTACTGCACACCAAGTCTCCCTCTTCCTGCTGCACTTTGTTATACTGCGCCATGGGCCTCCCCGAGTGTTGATCAGCGACCGAGGGCGTCAGTTCACCGCTGATGTTGTCGAAGAACTCCTTCGTTTGTGCCAAACGCATTTCCGACATTCTACCTTATATCATCCGCAAACAAATGGGTTGACCGAGCGAACCAACCGGACACTCACCAACATGCTTTCAATGTACGTCGCCGCCGACCACAAGGACTGGGACACTGTGCTACCATTTATAACATACGCATACAACACCGCCCAACAGGAAACAACAAGTTACAGTCCATTCTTTCTCCTCTATGCCCGGTCTCCTCGACACATCCTCGACACCATCCTCCCGTTCTCCACGGACGACGAACCTGAGATTGCTGAGATCCTCTGCCGGGCTGAAGAAGCCCGCCGGATAGCCCGCCTGAGTACTCTCGCCTCACAAAAGCGCTCGAAATCCCGCTACGACGACCACCATTGCCACGTCACCCACCTCCCTGGAGATATGGTCTGGCTTTGGCGTCCACTAAGGAAGCGTGGCTTAAGTCACAAACTGCTCGCGCACTATACCGGTCCCTATGTTATCCTCGAGGCAATTAGTGACCTCACCTATCGGATTGCGCGCCTTACCAAAAGTGGCCGACGTTCTTCACGAACTGAGCTTGCCCACGTCGCGCGTATCAAACCCTGTCATCCTCGTGCTGACGATTGACTCGCCCGGAGGGCTTCGCCTGCGATGGGGGAAGTGTTACGGACTTTACGGACTTGTTCTCAAACAGAGCACGGAGGAGGAAAGAAGGAAGAGGAAGAAGGGTGCGCGCCCGTTCGGCCTTTGTCTTGTGGCACTTGTGTCGTTCCCGCTAGCTGTGTGTACCTAGCGTACTGAACCGACTAGAACGTCTCAGTCGCGACGCTAAGGACGTAACAATATCCTGGACATGTTCGTTAATTGTTCTGCGCTCGACTGGTGATACTCGACAGGGCTTCTGTCTGATAGGAATCGCATCACCAGTGTTGATCTTGTGTGACATATGTGAATGTGGCAGAACAGAAAAATCGGCTTCTTGGGCAAAGTGAAACATAGAGGCGTAGGCTGCGAGAACTTCACATAAGTCTTGCTGGTCGGATGACGAAAGAGATTTGTTTATTATTAGAGTTATATTCGCGCTGTAATCAGGATCCAGACGACGATGGTGCGGATGAGGAGACACGGACCGAATAGACAGGACCTCATAGCCGTCCAATGTAGCCAATTTGAGGCCGGATGGTAAACGGATTCTGATGAAATGTTCACAATGCACAAGTGAGCACAACCATCTACGCCCTCTACGACAGCACCGGGCACAAATAAACGTTTCTTTGCGGCATTGTTCATGTCAGCTTCAACAAACAGGGTGGGTGCCTGCTCGCTCGGCAGAGCTGTGAACCGGCACAGACATTGCAGCCATAAAAGGTAACACAACATCGTTGGAGACATAAAATGTTCCGTCACTAGAGCTAGGTGTCTCCTCTACAAAAGCAGACAGAATATCGCGGCGCAGAGAAATTTCGCCGGCTGCGCAATCGACCGTTGCTCCACAATCGCGCAGAAAATCAAGGCCGAGAATAACATCATGTGTGGCTCTTGCTAAAACTACAAATTCTACTAGAAACGTTTCCCTAGCAATGACCACTGACACGCAGGGGAGACCCACTGGACGCCAATGTTCCCCCCCCAACACCGCGAAAGCTTGTACTTCGGTTCCAAGCGAACATTATTGTCGGTCGAAGGCGATTTTTAAAACTGAAACTCATTACGGAAATTGTGGCGCCAGTATCCACTAAAGTTAACATATTCACCCTATTTACACTTCGTTCTTCAACATCACAGTAGGCAGAGGAATTGGCGAAGATTACCGTTTCGCGACTTCACCTCCATCGGCCGCTCCTGCTAGTTTCCCGATGGTGGCGTAGGCGAGCGTCGATGTGGGGACGGGGACCGTACTCGGCACGGGGGTGGTGTTAAGCTGCGATCAGAAGCGGGAGAGTCACTGCCAAAGACGCCTGGGCGAGGCTGTAGTGGACGAGCTTGACGCCACTCAATGTTGTCGTGTTCGCGGGAACCTGCCCAAGGCCGTTTCCAAGAACGTGAGGCCTGCTGTCGCTGGCGCTGACAAAACCGCGCAAAGTGCCCGCGGCGGCCGCAGTTGTAACAAACGGGCGACTCACGAAAAGCGTAGGCGATCCGGAGGAATTCAACGGTAGTTGAGAGACGATGGGATCTGCATGACGCACGTTTGAATGTGGAGAAAAGCGGCTGGTCTGAGGTGAAGAGGTGAGCTCATTGCCGTAGGAGTAGCGCGGAGGTTCTGGTTGACGAGGCCGGATGTTCAGCCCGTTGTGGCTGATCTGCGCATTCCGAGTTCTCAGGTCACGCGTCGGTGCCTTGCAGGTGCTTGGCCAGCTCTTCACTCAAAACTCTGCGGACCAGAGAGGCGAGATCTTGGACAGTGTAAACGCTGGCAACTGTTGGGATGTTGGAGAGGAGTTCAAATTTGAGTACAATACGCCGCATTTTTAACGCTTCAAATGTTTGGCAGTACTGGATAACGTCCGAAGTAGTGGCTAAGGTTTCTTTTGTGATAAGGAAACGATAAACATCTTCGGCGAATCTTTTTAAGAGATGGCCAACCTTGTCCTTTTCGGGCATACGTCTATTAAAAATGCGGCACAGCTTCAGGACTTCCTCCATGTATGTCGTGCAGGTCTCTCCAGGCAACTGTGCTCGTTGGAAAAGGGTTTGCTCAGCTTTGCGTCTTTTTGATGTGCAGTCTCCAAAACAGTTTATCTCTTCCAGAAACTTGTCCCATGTAGAAAGGTTGTCTTCATGGTTCTCAAACCATAGCAGCGCTGTGCTGGCCACAAAGAATACCACCTTCGCGAGATGCATGGCCGAGTCCCAGCGATTGTATTTGCTGACACGTTTGTAGTATTTCAGCCATTCCTCGACATCCTCATCGATCAGACCAGAAAGTATTCTGGGCTTCCACTGATGCGGCCACGAGCTGAACGGTACTTGATGCTCCCGGCCTGAATGAGGAACAGCTCCAGTTGAGCGGGAAGAGTGAGCTTCTCTGTTGTGGTCGTGGCTTGCCATGGTTGTGAGGTCAGGTGGGCGCCCGGCCAGGCGTCTGCTTCGTCGATGATGTTCGGTGGGTTTCAGGATTATTTCGCACACTCCAAGTTGTTACGGGGAAATGGGTTTAATATTTACAAAATATACGTTGGACGCATGAAAGCTGCGCACGGTAAATCTCGGGCACCGGCTTAGTAAGGCTGTTGTTCTCTAATTTGATGGCACATACCCACACAGGGGGATCGGCCAAGAATTGGGGTGCAGAGATATTAGATTTTGAGATGTATAACTACATCGCAAAAAAATAGTAATAATTGCTAGGGAATAGTGAAGGAAATGTAAATATGAAAAACCAAAATAAAAAAGGGTAAATACTAGCGCACGCAGTAGGAGAATACTAACATTTATATGTACAGATCAAAAATTCAAAGCATATTAGCAAGGCAGACGTTTTGTTTCTATTAAGAAGTTTTGAATGGCGTTAAAAACAGACCTGCGGCTGTACCTAAGCATAGTGGCACCGAACGATAATAACATCTGGCTACTCAAATTAAGACCCAGCTGTTGTAACGGCATCTCCAAATACCGCTTTCTCATCATGGTAAAACGGCGGCAAAATAGCAAGAAATGATCTATTGTTTCCGGTTCCCCGCAGAATGCGCAGAAGGGAGAAAGCGCCAAACCAGACCTGTGCATATAGAAATTAAGGAGCGGAATACGACTGCGTAGCCTGGTTAGAGAGACCTCAGTCTGCCTTGATTGACATGATTTCCTGTTACAGGAATACTTGAGGTGCAGGTAGTCATCGGATGATAAAATAGATCCAGACTGCGTGCTTAATAAGGAACTCCTACGAGATCGTGCTGCTGTTATGTACCCTGTTGCCGGGAGGATGGGCAGCACAGGGCGATTCAGAGATTCTTTAGCTAGTCTATCAGCAACCTCATTGGCTGTCACATTACTTTGGCCTGGTACCCACACTATATGTATGAGGCTAGAATGTGAGGGGAGCAATGAAAGAAAGGTGTTTAATATTGGCGAATCCATATTCGAAGAAAGCGACAAGCACGAGGAATGTCCCAGAACTAGTATATGCGCATACATTTCGTCCTCTTTCACAAGCGCAACCGTCCACTTCGTCCTTCTCTTTCACATGCGCAACACCGCGCGGACCAGCGTAATTGGTGAGACGGTTGGTGAGACAGGAATCTGTTTAAACGATCGATCGCTTGAGGGAATACTTCACTTCTTTGAGCAGAGCCGAGGCTTCTAATCTAGCGCTGTACTGCAGTAAACAGAAACACACCTGCACCCAATTCCTTAGTATGACGTCTGTAACTTTCAAACATAAGGACCGAGCAGTAAGAGAGAAGAAGACTCCCACTTTGGTAAGGGGGTTTTGCGCAAACCGAAGGTGCGACTGGTTAGCCATGATTGCACCTTTCTCGAGAAGACATTGTCTAAAGATTGGGATAGGAAACAATGATGAGGCAGTGTTGGTTTCCCATGTTTTTTGTTTGTTGTGTGTATATTTGTATGCTAAATGTGTAACTTTCGTGTTCGTAACAAATCACCAGTTGACAGCCAGCGCCGCTCGTGTGGTGCTTTTTCCGTCGTCCACTTTTTCGCACATTTGAATATGGATTTTTTTTTGTTCCCTATCATTTTAATAAAATACGATGCTACGGTAAAAAACAACTAATAGAGCAACTGTATTCAGCGAACTTGAGAATTGGAGTTCATGGAGAAAGCGACTCCACGTACAGGGGCATGTTTTACCTTTGTACACACAAGCGACGGGGAAGCATTAATTACGCTCTGCGTCACCAAGTGAATTATTTGTAACTCTTTAAAGAACACCACTGGTAAAAACATCCAAGGGTGGTAAAAATTAATCCTTTATGGAGCCTCTCATAAGCTATGTGGTTTTCGGAAGGTTGAAGTACTAAATTACACTAGTGGTAATACGGATAAGTGCTAGCTATTAAGAATGCAAGATAACATCGAACCCGCAAATGGGACTTCAAATGTGCTTTCTTTTAAGCACAAAATTAAGGGGAAATGAAGAGCTTATGAGACCTGAAGTAAAGAAGCCAACAGTTGGCGAGATTTGCTTTTTTTTTTTTTCATTTTACTGTTGATCTGAATTAGTGCTGTAAATCAATTTAGAAAGAAGAAATCAAAGTAGAAGGAAAATCAACGTGCGGTGGTGGGAACCGAGCCCACGATCTCCAGATATCGCGTCCGGTGCTCTAACCAACTAAGCGACATCGACAGCTGTCCAACTTAGTAATGCCGCATATAACCGAGTGAGTGAGTGAAAAAGATTATTGAGTAGAGATTGAGTACAGGACTCCAGCGGCTGCCGCTACTACCAGCGCGCGTGTCACGAAGGTCCGTTCGACCTCTAGTCCAAAGCTGGATAGAGAAGCCTTCCACCCCTCAATTGTTGGCACTGCATTTGGGTCATCCGGATGATTGTTTGGGCAGGGCCACACCGTGTGGTGCAGACCTGCCTTCTCTCCGCAATATTTACATTTGGGGTCGCAGAACCCAGGGTGTATTGTGTTTAAACGGGCTGGTGTGTTATATGCACCTGTCTGTAGGATTCGCCATCTAACTTCCTCCGCTTTGGAGAGGCCCTCGGCTGGGGGTGGATATTTTCTGCCAGTGAGTCTACAGTGATGTAACCTCTCCGCGTACGTCGCCAGAGGGCCTTGATATGGGGGTGTGGAGGATGAAGGGCTCGAGTCCCGAGAGAAGAGTGCTCGGGCAGCGGCATGGGTGCACTCATTTCCTTCCGCGCCTTGATGTCCTGGTGTCCAGACGAGGCATTTGTCTTGTTCGGGGTGTCCATGATTTTCAATATTCTGGCAACCTTGGGACATATTCATCTTTTGATGTAGTGGCGGTAGGCAGCCATAGAATCTGTGATTATACAGGCGCAGGTGGTATGCGTGGCGGCTATAGCAATGGCTACCTCCTCCGCCATTTCTATATTGTCATCGCAGATGGCGAGGGCACCAACCAGCTGTTGTTGGTGAATCACAGCCACTACCGTGTACCCCGCTTCTGATTTTGCTGCGTCTACGTAGTAGGGTTCAGTGTCCCGTACTTTTCCCGGATGCATTTGGCCCGCGCCTTCTGACGCCCTTGGTGGAATAGTGGATACACAGTACAACCGAAGAACTCCTTGCCGCCCAACGCACCACCCATCTTAATCGATTAGCAGCAACCCGCACGGACCAGAGCGTTCTTATGGACCTTAACCTGACTAAGCCGCAAGGTCCCGTACAAAAACAGGCTCTACAACCCGGGTGGTCAAACTCGTTCATAGCCAATCTCCTACCCTGCAATCAGCCTGTAACCGAACCTTGAGAGTGTTCACCAGCCCCCCATCCACGACGGTGGGCGTGGAAAGTCCTGTGTACCGCGAGAATCACTTGGAATGTGATCAACAGGGCGCGTGAAACGTGATCAACAGCGTGACGCTTGCGGTACTCAGGACGTTACGTTCACCGCCATGGATGGGTGGCGCTGGTGAACACTCTCAATGTTCCGTTACAGGCGGCATTAATAAGTTAGACAGTCGTCGATGTAGTTGATAAGAGCACCGGACGCGTTGTTCGCAGGTCGTGGGTTCGGTTCTCACCATCGGCGCGTTGTTTTAGAGCGCAGCTCTTTGGCGGCCGTTCCTGGGTTTCGCGGCGGCGTCGGCGTCGGCCTCGTAACCAGTTCCGCCCCCCTTTCAGCCCCCCCGTTCGAGCCGGCGCTTTGGCCACCGGAGCCTCGCAGGAGGAGAGGGGGGGGGGG
>JAJIZL010031317.1:0-35904 GCA_023969395.1 Amblyomma maculatum | reverse complement strand
AGCAGCCGAAAAGTCGAAGGGGCTGTTGATCAAGTCTCAGAGGTTCCAGCCGCACTCCGTCCGCCGGGTAGGCTTCGCGGCCGAGCGGCATTCGCTCCCGTTCGTGCGCGTCTCTGTCCAAGCGTCGCTGGCGAGTGACACATGTACACTAGGGTCAACATTGAGGGTCTTCATTCCTCTGTGGTTCGGTTCCGGCTTCAGATTGTGGCACCCGGCGGTCTTGGCGCCTGACACGAGTGGCTTCGGCCTATCGCTCGCTATCCTTGGACGTTTGGACGACTCGGACGCTGCTGCGGACTCTTCAGGCTGGCGCTCTGGCGAAGCTAGCTTCTGGACGGCGTTGTTCATCCATTCGACTGACTGGACAGGGACGTACGTGAGTCTGACTGCTTATGTTGACGCTTCTCGCATTCAGTGCAAACACGCAATATTGACCCCTGTCACACAGTTTTTTGAGAGGTCTGTGATGAACGTTGCAAGAACTGCATACCAGTTCTTTGCATTCCATGCTATTCTTTATTGCACGTGCAGTCGAACACTTTGTTAAAAACGGTCCGTCATTTGAATCTGCCTTTGCCACGTACCGGGAATCCGCCAAAGTGCTTCCGCGCTTCCACAGGAATCAAGTATACGTGCACAGACGGCTACAAGCAACAAAGGGAAGGCACGCAGAGCAAACCCACTTCCGCTTGATGCGGTCTGCACCATGGCCCATGCGGAGAAAGACCACGCGCATGTCTAGTCTGATTGCTACCATCGGTTGTCGCCATTGTCTCCGTAGATAACATAGGCGTCTAGGCAACGGGTCACGAAAAGAAAAGAATGCAGTCAAGGACATAGACAGACCTATCATGGATATTTGATACCGCTTTGTAGGCACTGGCGCAGTATCGGCAGCGAAAAAAAAAGCGATCTTGCGGCGCCGGTTTGCTGCGAGTATCAATTTTGCTTTCTCCACCTTATGCACGAGTATAGGGGGTATTCACTGACGCGCTGTGCGCGGTGCATTGTAGGTAAGTGAAGCGCAGTCGGCCATTTTTGTGTCCACGGAACGAACAGGGCGAACGTACGTATCTGTCGCGCGGTTCTACAAGCAGTGGCATCCACAGCTATATGTTGTTTATTGAGCTATCGTAACGCCTGCAGAGTGTAAACAACGGAAGCTGAAGAGCTGCGCGAACGACCTCGGCATTTTAAGGTTCCGGACGTACACACGAACGACTCCACTCGAACGACACCTCACCGAGATGCGACGTCACGTATGGCTGGCATGGCTCAACCGCACAAGTATCATGGAATGTGAGAAACGTATGTCAAAATTGGCTGGACGGGAATATTCCGGATGTGCCCTAGCAGCCAGCTCTTGTCACTATCCGTGCACGACTGTTCTTCACGCACTCAGAAGACGCACGCGCATGCATGCAGCGTGCCGCCAACACCTCCTCGTCGTGTTTCGCTGCAATAAAATCCTTCAAAGAGGGCTCGCTAAACTTTGTTTGCCGTACTTGCCTCATTCGATCAGAAGAAGTCGAATGTTTGCGTCGTCTGTGTCGGCTGCTAATCAAAGCAGACTGCATGCAGATTCGGCGAAGGAACGTAGGCGGGCAGAGTTATTTTGCAGAAGGTTTGAAAAACTTAAAAAACTTATTTATTTCTAATAACAAATCACGTTTAGCTTGGCGAAAACTGCGCTGTATTTCAAGAGTTTTGTTGCAAAAAGTTATTTCGAGCGCGCAAGGCAACGAGGTGGCGCCACCGGTGTCATTGCTGTGGCCTGTGGCAGCGGTGTCTTTTGCTTCCTTACCGCCACAGGCGATGCAAATATTCGACTTCTTCTGATCGATTGAGGCAAGTACAACAAACAAGTTTTGTATAAAAGATACTGACTACCAAACGCCATTTCTATGCAGAATATCAGCTACAAAAACTCAGCGGTTTAATCGGTATAAATGTTGGACGGCACGCACGTAATTGCACGAAGAACGAGTTCGTCTGCTTCAACCGCGGCTCTTAACCCAGCCGCTTGTAACGTAGTTGCGTTCTTCGAGTGGTCAGTAGGCTTGCGATTGGTTTCTTGTCACGAAGCTTGTCCGTAGGACAAGGAATTCATGAATGTCGCACATATTTATGCGTGGGCACAGGCCGACGCTTACCGTGCAGTTCCGCATATCGACTGCACACGGGTCGGTACCAACGTTTTGTTTCGTACAGCTGTCTCTGTCCGCATCGCGCACACTTTGCCGATAAATCGAACTGTCACTCATGATACCGATTAAGTTTTGATAACGGTGCTAGCATGAGGCAGAGTGACAGAGCAAACGGACGCGCACGAACAGCCGCCCCATACTAGTACTAGTCAGAACAGGACGCAAAGATGCCGTCGGCTGCATACTGACGTCAGCTGTGACGTCACATGAATTCCCCCTATAGACTTACACCGATCTGTGACGTAAGCAAGATGCGATGGCGCTGCTGTTGCCAGGTTGAGCCGACCGGCGGTGAATAGAAGTATAGCGCCCATAGGACTACATGGAGCCAAAATATTTCAAAGCAATTTTCTGATTTCGTCACACTAAAGGCCCGTTTACACTAGACCGACGCGACGCCGATGCCGATGCGACGCCGACGTCGGTAGTCGGCGGGTCGGTCGGCCGATCCTGTCGTTGATGCACCGGTCAGTCCCACTAGGTCGACAACGACGCCAGCACGACCAACGACCGCCTGTCGTCGTAGTGTGACAAGTTCCCAGACCAGCGACGCCGACGAAACGCATCGGCCGACGGTCGCCCGATCAGTCCTCGGCAGATCGTCGAGCAAGCGAAAATGAAATGCCGACGAACGACGTACTGTGCATGGCTGCGCTTCCCTGTGTCATATACATGATAAAATATAGGCGAGGAAGGATGGCGGTTCATATTATCACACTTCGACACTCACGGGTGTGCTTTTTTTCGTTTAACATGAGTCGACGCCGGCCGCGTTGAAGGCGAGTAGGCCTAGCGAGCCCGCAGGAATCGTGTGTGTGATTTCGACGATCGTGGGGAGCAAATTATTATGTTTTAACGAGTGCAAACGGTCATCGAGGGTACGTTTGGTTATAGTGACCTAAGACCGACGTTTGTTTTTATCACGGGACGCCGGTACAGAAAGCGGTCAGCGCCGGTGTAACCCGGTC
The DNA here is from genome assembly GCA_023969395.1 of Amblyomma maculatum. Classification (NCBI taxonomy): domain Eukaryota; kingdom Metazoa; phylum Arthropoda; class Arachnida; order Ixodida; family Ixodidae; genus Amblyomma; species Amblyomma maculatum. The sequence goes on along the minus strand of JAJIZL010031317.1, from coordinate 32,729 downwards.
TGCCGAGCAATGTTGAGGACGGCTGGTAGTAGTCGACGGCACTCGTGCGACTCAAATTAACACCGTTTTAATTCATGCAAATGGTTGACGAACATACTTCCGGTTAAAAGGAACTAAAATCAAGCACTGATGGCATCGAAGAAAGCAAATACAATTTAGCAGGAAGCGCCGCTCTCGTGCGATGTCAACAACCAAATCCCAAACATTTCTCATTCGGTATATCGCCTCATCGGCGGTTCTTGCGGAGTTATCGCATTGCGTAAATGCGTAATGTGCAGCCGTAGCGCGAGAAGAGTAAAAACCCGAGTAAAGTACAGCCCGCCAGGCGGTTGTTTTGCCATGAAAACGAGCAGCCTGTATGTATGCAAAGAGATGTAAACTTCAGCGACGATGGCATGCACTCGTCGTCATCGGCGCATTCCCGATAAAATCTCTCGCTCGCACGGAAAATGGCAAAGCGTTTACTATTATCATAAAGTATACATTTAGCGGATGCGGGCGCTATTTGGTGAACAAGTGGTAAAAAGCGAGAAGCAGGTATCGAAATCAGTAACCCCGGGGTCTGCAGCAGACGAGAGACGCGGCTGTGGGCGGGGCGAGGTGAAAGCAGCGGCTGCTATTGGTCGGCGCGGGCAGTGAGGCATCGCGTCGTCATAGTGTGACTAGGAAATCGGCCGACGGCCGCCCGATCGCTTCGCTCTCGGCGTCGGCCGACCAACATCCCCGTCGGTCGGCCATCGGTGCGCTGTCGGCGTCGGCGCCGTGTGACAAGCACGACGACCACTCAAAAAACGCGTCTGGCGATGGTCGGCCGACGTAGATCGGCCTAGTGTAAACGGGCCTTAACCATGAACACTATATAACCGATTATGGAAGTTTGAAATCCGATTATCGCGGCGGAGTATTTTTAAAACACCTTGAAATGTAAGAAAGCCGAGTACACAATCCATAGAAACACATGCTAGGAAAGCTTACCAAAAGAAATTTCCAGTTGCGGAGAGCACCAAGAAATGCGGACAAAAGACTAAGGTTACAGAGTGTTTTGAAGAAAAAAATGTGACAAAGTATGCTACGTCATTTTGAAGTCAATCTAGTTTTATAAAATACTTCGATTAATGTCTATTGTGTAGTCACACTGATCCTACTGGTCCAACATACCCCTGAAAAGCTCGTTATGCGCTGGGTACTTCTCGCAGTCGCGACAGCTTCTCGTGTTATCCGACATGCTGCCGCTCGGGCTACACATCCTCTTAAATACTGCTGCTTAAATAATACAAACCTTTAGGCTGCAGGCAGTCCTCACTCAACGCAATAAATAAACCGCGAAAAGCAGCAGACGACCAAAATCACCCGTCTGCTCACAGAAGTCCTGTCCGTCCAGTTCGCGGACGCCGGCGCTGCCTGCACCAACGAGAGCGTCGTCTGCACCATCGTCTGCTACACAGTGCGTCGTCTCTTTCGTTCCCTTCTCATGACGTTTGAGAAGTGCTTTTTGAATGCAGCCTTTCCTATGCTGCACACCTTGTACGACTGTTATCAGTAATCAGATTAAGTGCATGAGACAGCATATCAGGCTGCACGAGAAGCTCGCGCGGTTCGGAGAAGCACCCAGCGGAGAGCGAGCCTGCTGGCGGTACGTATGGCCTCACAACACATATTTAGCGACGTTATAGATTGCCTCCGGAAAGACAGCATACTTTGTCACACATTTCTTCAAGAGCTCGATAACGTTTAACGACCGGCCACCTCTGTTAGTGCGCCGCTAAACGAGAAAAATATTGCTGTAAGTTGTGTTCAGATGTGTTTCTAAGGATCGCCCTCCCACCTCGCATCCCTTACCTTTTGTGGTTCTTAAAAAATACTGCGCCTTTGAAATGGCGTTTTATGTTTCGCAGTCTGTTCTAGGATGTTCGTGGTTGCCCTGTACTCGGATAACAACTTTCAAAAATTTCGCTTCCATGTATTTGTAAGGGTGCTAAGCCTATACCATCGCCGCCAGGCTGCTGTGCCGTAGCGAGTGCCCCTTTGAAAAAACGGTGTTGGTCTATAGGTTATTATTATTATTTAAAACTTTATTGCCGCCGATACAGGAGATTCCCCTACTCCACCACCCAGGTAAACAGACCCGAATAGGGGGCTGGGACTCCGCGACTAGAAGCGCGCAAGGATACATTGATTCTTCGCGGCCTCAGCCGCCAGGCGGACGACTTCTTTTTGGGTCTCAAGGGTTTCGCTTTGGAGAAGAGATTCCCAAGCTTCCGTGTCATAAATGTTGGCCACTGCCCCAGACGAAAAGGGGCATTGCCAGATTATGTGATCTAGTGTACCTCTCGGTCCGCAGTGTGCAACGCGAAAATTGCTCTATAGGTTGTATTCGCTGTCGGCTGCCACGCGGGGGACGATGGGAAAAATGAAGCAGTTTCCCGCTTCCGATCCGCCATAGCTTTGGTCATCGTCGTCGTCTATTGAGGTTGTTTCATTTTGGTAGTTCGGAAGATCCAAGCTGCTGTGAACTCTGTAACTTGCCACAATAATGGTCAACTGCGATACGAATGCAGCAATAGGTCCTGGTGTATAAACTCCGAGAACAGCACAGCTGTAAACGTTTTGGGGTAGACGCCTGCTGTCGCGGGTCTTGCACTGTTGCTTCTGCTGCGTCGTTTTGCTAAATCATTGCCGTGCTGACTGTCCCGCTCGATGTGATATAAACGCGGTGTTGTATGTGCAAGTGATCGTGCTTGCTTAATGACAACTTCATAAACACGCTACTTTGAACTCTTGGAGGAGAACCTTTCGGACTGTTGCCCCTGGTCTCCCGCTACGTGTTAAAAGCCGAAGCTCATGCAGCGTAATCTGAAAACGCGCAAAAGCGCTAAGGAAAGCGACGAATACCGTCAAGCTGTTGCACGTTACTAATTAGCTCTTGATATCTTTTCTCTGTGGCTGTGCGTACCATTCATACCGCTGCGCGCAGTACAAGAGTCAGAGTAAGATGATCGGGACGCCCGTTCGTGCCTGCTTTGCTGCCATACAAGTCAGTCCCTCAAAGCCCGCTTTCCTTCGGCGTTTTAGTACAACACATGTTACGCTCTACATGCTTGGGCACCGGGGTTTGGCTGGAAAGCTTTCCGCTACCAAAAAAAAAAATAATAAAAACAATAGGAAAGTGTCGTTCGTGGAGAATCCGAACTGCGAAAACGCTGCTCACAGACAGAAGCAAAGCAGTGGAAATCGCTGTCGTAAGGGTTACGTCTACCAGCGTAATTACTTTAAAGCTCTCTCTTTCTATCTACAGTGTGCCAGGATATTACAGCTCACTATATTCACGTAATGACAGATCGCGATAGCGCTTCGTAGTTTTGTCCGTCGTGCGAATTAACGTGGTGTGAATCCACCACACAACTTTGGTATGCGACGACCGGGAAGCGTCGCCCACGTGACCAAAAAAATGGCGGACGGCGCTCCCCCCCCCCCCCTTTTTTCTTTTCGTCTGATGGCGTCATGTGAAATGAACCTATACGCTGGTCACTGCAGTCAATTATGTACAGCTTCTACGCAGGACAATGGTGTCTGGTGAAAAATGGGCTGGCCAGGACCGGCATACAGCTAACAGCGTGTCCGTGCGTGCGTTAGCAGCGAGCGTCCATGGCACCTGTCAACCATTTTAGTTGAGTCACCAGTGGTGTAGTATGTTTGATTTGCGGTGTTTCACGTCCCAAAGCCACTCAGTTTATGAGAGACGCCGTAGTGGGAGGCTCCGGAAATTTCGACCACCTGGGGTCCTTTACCGTGTACTGACATCGCACAGCACGCGGGCGCCTTACTTTTCGCCTGCATCGAAAAGTAACTGCCGTGGCCGAGTGGTGTAGTGTGTTGTACCTTGAAATTAATAATGACGTCATAAACGGTGCAGCATGCCGTACGTGAAAATGACGACGTCATCATTTGTGTAGTGTATCGTACCTTGAAATTAAAGATTACATCAGCTGAGGTGTAGCATATCGTAACTGAAAATAATGGTGACGCCATCAGCGGTGTAACGTGTCGTACCTTGAAATTGGTGATGTAATCAGTGTTGTAGTATGTTGTACCTTGAAATGAATAATGACGTCATCAGTGGTTTAGTGTGTCGTACCTGAAATCGATGACATCATCAGTGGTGTAGTATGTCTTACCTTGAAATTAATGATGACGTCATCAGTAGTGTAGTATGTCGTACCAGAAAATACAGGTAGACTTACTGAATTTGTGACGCGAACGGGGTCCGACAACGCAATCGCGTTATGATCTTAATAGATGATGCTTGTTGAAGCATTCCCCACGCAATTATTCGTGAAGATCAGATTTGGATCGTGGCGTTGATACGTTTCACGGCGTGTGCAGTCGCGAATGAGTGAAATGCGATAAAGCGAGTACTTACGACATTCGATACACTGCTTCGTTAACCTCATGCACGTAAAAGCAGAAAATATTTCGACATACGGCTCTTAAAAAACACCGCTTACAGGAATCAAAGACGGGTCCTGAACTTTCAACATATCTTTACATGCTTCTTAAAAAATCCCGAAATTTCGTACTGCCAGGTTCGACGTTCCGAAACAATGGTCCTGAAAGGAATGTCCGTCTTGTGCGTCTTCGCCGAGAAGAAAACAACCAAGTTGGCGTCTGTAGCTGCCTTCACCCTCGAACTTAAAGCCTTCAGGTTGTGATCATCTAACCACGCGATAGCTTGCTTCCTGTAAGACGATGGCTTCGCTTTCACCTTCTTAAACGGAGCACTCTAAATCTCTGGGAGGGAAGGCGAATTCTAATCTGGCGCTACATGTGCAATCCCGGGAGTGTAAATCGGAGGATGAGCCATCTCTTTGTACGCCTGATTACAGTAATACGGGTGTAGTTTACAGCAATGGTAAACCGCTTACAGGCTATTAAACGCATCCACCACGCTCTTGGAGCACAGTGTTTAATTCATTAAATCTCGTAACTGACGCTCATGTCACCTTTACTTTGCACTCAGAACATATCAAATGAATTGAAAACTTAAGCGCCACAAATATGTGCAGCACTGCACCAAACAAATGATCTATAACAGGTTTACGCAGTAAACCACATAGTTTATGTCCTGTGCATAAAACAGAATGGTAGCTACAGTCAGAACATTCGCGACGACGTGCTGATATTCTTTCAAGTGTTTTAATATCGGCCTATAAGTTAGAAATCACAAGTGGTTTGTTAACACGCATAGAACTCAAATAGTGCGCTCTGCGCGTTTTTTATACTTTGGAATGTTTACCCAAGCAAAAGCTATTGCTGGGGATGCCCCGTAATTTGTCTCACCGTGCATCGGCAGCGAATGCTGATTATGCAGTGATGCAAACGCCGTGGGAAAACGAATTCATGACACGATGACTGCATAAAACACGCGGTTTGCAGACGATGCGGCCGATCGCTTCCGGATTTGCTTATCAACTCCACGACCAGCGGCGTGGCCGTCGCTTCAAAACCACAATTGAGGCGGCACAGGGAGATATGGATTGGGCATTTTTCGAAGTACGGGAAGCTCAGAGAAAAATATTATATGAGGAACGCCTAAGGAAATCGGACAGTAACAGATAGCTGCTAAAGTATTTAAATACCTATACCTAAAAAGCGTTGATTCATAATGGAGGAAAAGAACTAGTAAACTAACCAGTAAGTATGCTAGTCACAAGGACGAAGAAAGAAAGAGCGTTAAGGAATAGGTAAAAAACAAAGAAGCTAAAAATTGGGTACGTTCTATGAAAAAAAAACAGTGTAGAAGAACTATACCGAAAGCGGAAAAAGCAGATCAGGAAGGAAGCTTTCTTTGATAACTCAAAATGTAGTGCCATACTTATTGAAGCTAGATCAAAGTGTCTTAGAAGCCGAAGCTACAAAAAGAAATTTAACCATGGAGACGACACATTTGTAGTATGTGGTAAATCCATGGAAACAATGAACCATCTTATACTCGAATGTGATAGTATCCATCCGGAAGTCGATACAGGCGCAGTCACTCTTCCTGAGGCCCTGAAGTTTAGAGATGATACCAGCTAGTCTGGTGAATGAACCTGCGGTGGAAGCTAGCAAAAAACGATTGGAAAATTGGTGGCTTAAAAGCAGAAAAGGTACATAATGTTAAATATGTAGAACCAACAATTCAATAAAATGGTATGATGGTACAGTTAACCGATCTAACCGATCTAAAACAATAATTAAGTTATAGGTGAAAAACGAGCATGATAGCAACTGCTACCACCACGTTTCAAAGGGGACACTCCTATATTCCATCCATCCATCCATCCACCCACCTACCCATCCACCCATTTATCCATCCATCCATCCCCCCACCTACCCATCCACCCATTATCCATCCATCCATCCATCCACCCACCCACCCATCCACCCATTTATCCACCCATCCATCCATCCCATCCATCCATCCCGTCCGTCCGTCCGTGGGGCGTACAGCAGAAAAGACTTTCGCCTTACTGCACTTAAAAAATGATCTAAAAGTATCTCATCAAATTTTATTGCGGAAGCAATACTACGACATCCAAAGCGAGACCTCGGGTGGCCGCAGCAACGCCGTGAAGAGGCGTAGCTACGGTCTCCTCATAAACAAATTAGCCTGCCGTGACATTTGAATTCACGTTACCCCTATGCCACGGGCAGGAGCTGCCAACTCCGGTCGCTCCCTTACGGAAATGCCATATTGGACTTATAAAAAACAATCCAGATCAGGTATATCAGGAATTGGGCAGATATGGTATATTAAGACAGATCTAGGCCATATAAAGCATATCTGCCCAATTCCTGATTTCGAGTACCAGATAAGGCATATCTGGCCAGATATGCCTTATCTACCCAATTCCTGGTTTAAAGATCTAGCCCGCATGGCAGGTAGGTTTTGAACTGAGCTCCTTTCATTCGGGAGGGCGATATGAGGATCAGCCTACCAGAACCGTTTGCATTCGCATTACCCCTACGACACGCAGGCACGTCCGTACGGCTTGGTTGAAGCGTGACTTTATATGTGGGCTGGTAGTTTACGCTCTCGCGTCATACTGTTAAATGATGAGCTTGTGTCCCCAACAATGTATCACCTTACACTGATAGGGCATGATAGGGAAATAATGTCACAGGCAAAAGAAGGTTCCGCCGTCGCTTTTGCAATTCTAGTAGGATTAACCAGAGCTAAACCACAACTAATCTTTTTCATTGCCACCGTTAAACGAACAGAAATCGGGTCGCGCGTTTGTTTTTCATGTTTGTCACGTCAGCGACACCGCAAACTACACAAAACACACCGCTAAATGGTCGTACTACATGACCTCACTGAAAAAAAAAACGAGTTCAGTAGACGTTACTGGGCAATCGCTGTGCGCTTGACCGTGTGCAGGTAGGAATAGAGCAAGTACTGGCAGCTCTGACGATCCAAAACATGATGTGAGAATCCCGTTGCCTGTCATCGTTCAGCGGACCACTGTATGGACCTGCCCGAGTTTCAGCATGGACGTGCCGGTGATAAAACTTAGAATTGTTCGGAAGCTATAACTCTATACGGGTCCCGCTGAATGCGGAAGGAGCCTCGCGCATGTTTGACGCCTCACTACAAAAAGTAGATTGTGCGCGATAATTTGTTTACTTCATTGAGAAGGCATAGAATGTATGCGTTAAAAATCCACACATTTGGACCTAACTAAACAGCGAGTAATCTTTGGGTTTCGTTACATGGTCTTTTGAGAAAATTTAGCTTCTTAAAAACTAGTTTCATATCATATGTATGAGCATCTGTGGGAGCTTCGACTGAAAACGACTAACCCTTCATTACATCCGATATTTTGTTTCAAACAACTTTCTATTAACAGGGATTGCATGCAGTTTGCATGGTTGCATTTGTGGCAATAGAGAAATTTTCTTTTGTCTGCGGCCTGAATGTTTTCTAAGTAGCAAGTCTCGTATAGGGTGAGGCGCAGGCCTTTGCCAATCCTAATTGGAAAACCTGTGTCGTATCCGCGTGAATTTGGATCCATCTGTTTCTTTTCTTTGAAGTGAATTGCGGTCAAGAGGTGAATCGCAGACCAAGTCAAGTAGTTCGAGGCATTTCCGAGCCACGTTCCGAACCACGTACGGTTTTCTTGTGCAGTGAGCTCGACAAGAAATCATCCCCTTTTATATACGCATATACGCAACACGTGAGGTAACCAGCGTGTGCAAGTGGCTGGAATAGGCTCTCGCATCTCGTTCAGATAGCAGGTGTAGGTTGCGATTCCAGCAGCCGCGGAGGTAAACGTTCCTTTCCTTGGCAACGATGGTGACCTTGTCCAGTCAATCTTATAGCTTTTTGCACATGCTCGGCAATGGCGTCCGTCGTGTTACGTCAGTGGTCCCGTCCTTAATTAATGCGCGCTGCACGCATATCTGTTGAGATGGAAATCCCTTGAAAAACAAATTAGGGACGATCCACCGTGAGCTGACATAAAACGGCTACTCCGCTTTATTTTCACGATTCAGAAGCAGATATTGAAGCCAGAAATACGTGTTTCAGTCTCTGATCAGACAAATGTTTGTAGAACTGTTACTTAAGTTTCTTGTCTTTACGAGTCAATCGTGTACTAAGCATCTTTGTCGGTTCATGTTTCTTTTCAGTTTCCTGAAGCTTACTGTGGACTTCTACCTGCTTTGGTGTACAGTGAGAGATCAGAAATAGTGGTGGTGAAGACATCTCTTGGAACTACTAGGCCTCGATGGATTCCAGACACTCAGAGACGGCCCCGATTAGAGAAAGCACGAGCTTTGGGAGCGATAAGTTTTGCATCCCGCGCGCGACCATGAACAGGTTAATCAGGGAGTTAGTTCCCAACTTGCACATCGCCAATGAGGCGCGTGACCTCATCGCAGCCTGCTGCACGGAGTTTATCCACCACATTTCAACCGAGGCCAACGGGATCTGCAGCCGGCAGTACAAGAAAATGATCTCCCCGGGACACGTGTTGGAGGCGCTGGACAGCCTCGGGTTCAGCGCCTACCGCCGGGACCTGGAGGCGGTGCTCAGGGACTGCACGGAGGTGGCGGCCAAAAGGAGGCGCCGTAGCACGCGCCTCGAGAACCTTGGCATCCCCGACGAGCAGCTTTTACAGCAACAGCAGGAGCTGTTCGCAGAGGCGCGCCAGCAGCTGGCGCAAAAGGAGCAGGCGCTAGCGGAGCAGCAGCAGCAAGTGATGAGCAGCCTCAACGAGCAAGATGAGGACGGGCACTGATCTCTGCAGCAGCTGTTCCTCCGTATGTGCGCTGCCCGGGGTGGCGTTCTTCAGCTGCACTGTGATGCGGGGCGTATCGCTGAATAAAGGGACCGTAACCTAACTCCTGATCCCTTCCTTTCCGCAGTGCAGTCGAATAAATGGCCTGAGCCGAGGCTATTGGAACAAGATAGCCTCGAACTCGGGGCGGGGAGCGGCCATTCCTCCTCCTCCTCTGTTATGTGCGGACGCGGTGTGAGCCAACGTTACTAAAGTATCTAGTAACGTTGGTGTGAGCGGCGGCAAGGTATGCTACGGAGAATGTGTGTACGCTACGCAGTATTTTGCATGTAGAGCGCTTTGAATAGCCGAACAACATTTCGAAACGCAGAGTCGTCCGGCTGGCTGCCACTTCGTTGTTCTTGGTACAGTAACAGCTGTCGAAAGCGGAACATAATTAGCTTCGGAACGTCGCCCTCCTGCATTGTTTAAGCTACTCAGCTGCTACAATCTGTTTGGTTTGGTTTGTTTTGGTTTGTTGGGTTTAACGGCCCGAAGCGACTGAGGCTATGAGAGACGCCATAGTGGAGGACTCCGGAAATTTCGACCTCCTGGGGTTATTTAACGTGCACTGATATCGCACAGCACATGGGCGCCTTGCTTTTCGCCTCTATTGAAAAGCGGCGTTAGCGGTATCGCGGCGTTAGGTAGCGAAGTACTGGAAGTAGTAAGCGAATATGTCTACTTAGGACAGGTAGTAACCGCAGATCTGGACCATGAAAAGGAAGTAACAAGAAGAATAAGATTGGGATGGAGCGCATTTGGCAAGCACTCGCAGATTATGACTAGCAGCTTACCGGTATCGCTCAAGAGGAAAGTATACAACAGTTGCATCTTAACTGTACTCACCTGTGGGGCTGAAACGTGGAGGCTAACCAAGAGGGTTTTTAAGTTAAGGACAACCCAGAGGGCTATGGAACGAAAAATGGTAGGGGTAACATTAAGAGATAGGAAGCGTGCAGTGTGGGTCAGAGAAATAACTCAAGTTACCGACATTCTAGCCGAAATTAAGAAGAAATGAACATGGGCAGGACATGTAGTGCGAAGAGAGGATAACCGATGGTCGCTTAGGGTAACAAACTGGATTCCAAAGGAAGAAAAGCGTAGCAGGGGGCGGCAGAAAGTTAGGTGGGCGGATAAGGTTAAGAAGATCGCAGGGGTCAAGTGGATGCAGCTAGCACAGAACCGGGTTAAGTGGAGAAATATGCATGGAGAGGCCTTCGCCCTGCGGTGGGTATAGTCAGGCTGACGATGATGATGATGAAAAGTGGCCGCCGAGGCCGGGATTCGATCCCGCGTCCTTGGGCACAATAATGTGCAGTTTTTTGTTTTGTACACATTTTATAGACCGTTGGCCGTGTCCTTGCTTCCTTCCACCCTCTTCTTTCCTCCCGCTGTCAATTTCCTCCTGCGTTTCATTTCCGCCTGCCACTTCTCTGGTGCTAGCAAGTACCGTGGTTAGCCGAATCGTTTGCTTTCTTTTGTTAGAATTCACACGAAGACAAAATCCGAGGACAGATAATTAGGAGAAGAGAAAAAAAAAAGATTAACAGGGCGCTATACGTGCGGCTGTAAGCCGTTCGAGTTTCAACTCCTTCGATCAGGCGAATGAGAGTGGCCTTTTTGAATTTCAAACACCAATATAAAGTGTTTCGTCTTTTCCCTGCCTCGGCGGCGGCTTTTCGATGGAGGCGAAAAGCAAGGCCCCCGTGTGCTGTGCGATGTCAGTGCACGTTAAAGAACCCCAGGTGGTCGGAATTTCCGGAGTCCTCCACTATGGCGTCTCATAGCCTCAGTCGCTTTGAGACGTTAAACCCCACAAACCAACCAAACCAACCTTTTCAGCATTTCGTGCGTGCTCCAAACGCTTTATAGCTAGACAATAGAGAGGAGAAACAATACCTGGGCCTAATTTACGCAACAAGCGGATGATAATCTTGGCGGCAAAAAAATTGCGAGATGCCGTGCAGCGACTCCAAAATTATTTCGGCTCATTACCTTCAAATTTATGAAGTAGTGCGAACATGCATGACCCGCCCGAAGACGACCCTGTGTGGGGCATCTAAAGCTGATTTCGAACATATTATAATTAAATGCTCGGCATTCCACCCTTTAGCCACTTGGCAACTCTCCGACCTCGAGCAATGGGTGGCTGCGGTGTCCAGCTCTGAGCCGCGGCCGCAACATTCCGTTTCCAGCCCAGATGAGAGCAAATGCTGACGTCATCATTGCCGTCACGCGACGTCAGTTCCTTCGTTCGTGGTTGCCGTGGCAACAGTTGTGCGCTCCAAAATCCATATGGCGTCATGCATGTTCGTCGTCTGCCTTGGGCTGGAGGAATGGGGTTCATTTGGCGTCGGCTTACCAGCAGCGATGAACGGCACGCACAACGCAGCAAGCAGCGTGCTTGCAGCCGTTGGTGGGTCTCACAAGGTGAGTATCAGTCACTAGAGCGTGTGCGTTTCGGCTCGAACCGAGTTTTTGTGGAAGCGAGATTTTAGAAATGCTAGTCTCTTACGCTGGCAACATAAATGCATGCGGGAATAACTAACTAGCGCATGTGCGTTACGACCTTTCTAAATCAATAACTGTGGTGGCAAATATTGTCCCGTTTCTGGGCAAGCAGCCATCGAGGAGTCATCGCTACATCGAGCGATACACAAATGCACAGTCGTAAAGTGTGCATTTAGTTAAACCGTTTTTCACGGCGTTGTAAACGCGGCTGCTGGGATATTGTGTGACGAACATATAGTTTCGAGAAATGCACGACACTGAGTATATTTGAGGCGCGGTTGTTCCAGCCTTTCGTGACGCGACTATGTGTGCAACGCAATACTGCTGCGACACTGCCTCTCATTATTTAATTCATATGTGCCATCCAAATTATGAGTCAGCTGCAGTTCATTGTTGCGGAGTTTTCTATGGTGAACGCGGAGCCGTTTACCGCAAATAATGTCATTTAAAGACAGCGACTGGAAATGACATTATGCTCTGTATTAATTGCACCGCGACCTGAGCAGCATTAAAGAACTATATATAGCGCAAAATAATTACTACTATAGCAATTCATTTATTTCACCATATTTCCATAATTCCTAGCATATATATGTATATGCTAGGAACTCCTGAGCAAAACTCTTGTATAGATCGCAAAATGGTGCATTCTAGATAATGACTGTACATGTAATTAGGCTAAATGATAGTTAACTGGGGGACTCATGTGGTTAGTTTTTGATACGGTTGCTTGTACTGAAGCCCTCCAGTGAATGCATTAATTCATTCTAAATCACAGTGCGCCTTTCTTAGAGCAGCTGTTACAGTCCACGGGATGGGAATGCTGTCGGTGACAAGACTGATCAGCGTGCTCAAGAAAACAGTGTGACACCAATGACAACAGTGACTCATTCGATTTTAGTGCTTTCAGACAGTGTACATCCCCCCATTGTCCTGAACCCCAAGGCATGCCGCTATGCTTGTTGCATAAAGCGCTCGGCTAACTACAGGGCAAGGGATCTAGGTTCGATCCTGACTGAATGCAGTGCGAACCTGTATGTATGATATCAGTGCACATGAAAGAACCTCAGTTGGTTGAAATTATTCGGAGCCCTTAACTCCGGCGTGTCCCTCATAGCTTGAGTCACTATGGGGCAATAAACCCCATAATCAATCCAAGTGGTTACCAGCTTTATGGGTATCTCATCGGAAGCTCTACTGTGGACACCTTCATTAGGGACATTCTGCATCCAGAGCACCTACACCAGACAGCACAGCCTTGCTTAAAACAGTTTGAAAAAAATACTCTTGAGAGGCCCATATCAGAAAACAAGTCAGTAAAGCTTGTTTACCGTGGAAATCCTAGTGTACATCGTCATTTTGCTAGCATGTTGGCACTTATGGGACAAGAATGCGCAGTTGGTAGTTATAAGTTGTCGAATATTATATAAGATTGGTATTGTTGCGGTAAAATTTATTCAGGCAGGAAGGCAAGTGCAGCTATACATTGTGCTTCATCACATTTGTTATCAGGTGCTATTTTCTTATAAGGCGCACAGCAACAGTGCAGGCCAGAATGCTGGTCGAGTGTTTTATTCATTCGGGTTTCACCGAAGGGGCATTTTCATAAAGGGTACAAGTTAGGATGTGGGCCCTTCTCTAGCTATCACACTATCAATCTATGTGGCTGGATAAGTTTGTGATGAAGCATACTGAACCAAGAGTGCATGACAAATCGCAAAGTAAGGAAGACTGTTATGAACCAAGTGCATACGTTTCTTGAGCATGATTAAATGCATGTGAAATGAGCGAATGCATAAATAATACAAAATCAAGACCAAGAGCGAAACAGAGACCTGTCTTTTATGCATCAAGCTGGTTAATGTTCTGGTGAAAGAAAGGAATTGAAGGTTTGGTAATGCAAGATGCCCTTTGCACTGCCCTAAATAGCGACCTGTTTGAACAATGCGACGTACGCTCAGTACGTACTACTCCAATTCATGGACATAGAAAATTTCCTTAGTATGCATTATTGCATATGAAGACTGAGGTGGTAACATGCATTACCAAAGCTTTGGTTTCTTTGTCATGCCATGAGATTGATCATCTCTATTCATCTGTGCTTTACTCTCGGCAGTCATCAGTTTTTTTGTGTGTGTCTGTGAATTTCCTCTTTCATATGCATTTAATGTGCTCACACGGTAAATGGCTTTGGTTAGTATCATTTGGCACCAGGTGCATTGTCTCGGATGCTTTGGCTAAGCGAGTGACTTTTTTTTGCCTTACTTGCTTGCCTAACCTTGACCGGCTGACAAGCAGGAATGTGAGCAGAAGCCTTGACATGCCAGGATTGACTGTATGTTGGGTAGGCTTATTCTATGGGCTTGTTTTATTTCCTTCTGTGCTGTGTGGCCGTTGCAACGGTAGTCTTTAGCATGAGCAGGATTTGCGATGCAGCATTGCTGATGTTCACAGTGCTTAGCCAGAATTTAAAGCGCACAAGAAGGTGAAGGAAGAAAGCTGTCCATCGGAAGTGCGGTGGATGCATCTCATATTCTTATCGACAATCTGCGATGCACTCCATCTGCGATACTCTTCATCAGGGACCCCCGTCGGGGTGGCGCAGTGGTTACGGGGCTCGACTACTGTTCCCAAGGACGCGGGATCGAATCCCGGCTTAGGCGGCAGCTTTTCGGTGGAGGCGAAAAGCAAGGCGCCCGTGTACTGTGTGATGTCAGTGCGCGTTAAAGAACCCCAGGTGGTTGAAATTTCCGGAGTCCTCCACTACGGCGTCTCTCATAGCCTGAGTTGCTTTGGGTCGTTAAACACCACAAACCAAACCCTCTTCATCAGGGGCTTGCAAAAAACTTTCATGGAAGTCTTGAGAGCTTCAATAATATTGTAAAGTGGTGTGAAATTATTAAAGGCTTAAATATAAAAAAGGCGTTCAGTACTAGATTTCATTTCATTAAAGACCTAAAAGGGATAGTAAAATAAAAAATACATATCCACAGTTACAGGAAAGCTTTTAGGTCTGCAATGAAGTGATGTGAGCAAGTGATTATAGCAGCATTGTCTGGACAGCCATTCCAGTCTACATACAGATATTGCACAATGTTCGTGAGGAGCATGCCTGGAACCTTACTTTCCTAAGTTTGTTTGGCTTTCGCTGTTTTCTTATAATATTAACCAGAAGGAGATAGAACCCAAATATACCTAGACTTTCAGATTTGTTATAAGGTGGAAATCTCTGTGTGTTGCCTTTATCCTCCCTTTTATCCTTGTCTTTTGCACTACCTTCGCCACGATTCCCGACTTGGTTCAAGGATTGGTACGGGCATTTTGTCTGGGTCACTGCAGCTGACGCCTCACTGCATAGCCAATCCTCGTGCTGAGATACTGGTGAAGAAGAAGATGGAACAGTAAGGGGCTAGTCTTCCTGACTTGTTCCCGTCGGCTGAAGAAATCTAGTCATAGGACACTTGTCCTCCAGTGCCAGCTGGCCAAGCTCGTGGCAGGTGCTAAAACTCAGCTGTTAAGGAAGGAGCTTCCAAAGGCTTTGTGCTCAATAGCTTGATGCAGAACACGCCTCGGTAGCCTGCCCAGTAGCTGCATGATTAGAGGTCAGCTGGCACCAGGTAGCTCACAGTACTTGGGGATTTGGGCACATGGTATGCTTTAACTACATTCTAAAGCATGCTTTATTTAGAGATTTCAGGCACGCAATGAAGCAGTTGCTCGAGACCTTACTTTATAGGATAATTCTCTATGTTGGACATATGTCTCGATCAGCAGTTAATTTTGTAAAATACTGCTACCAGTTGTGTCAGAAATTCAACCAGTTATACGCTTGTGAAACATCAGGCTTATATCTTGCAATGTTCTGACTATTGCATCGAAATAGTTGATGACTCCTGCAGGGTAAGTACCACGGAGTCGTCATCAATTATATTACATTATTAGTACAGCTACACCAATTCGTGTTGGATTTGAATGACTGCTCCCCAACCTTGCGAACGCAGCCTGAATTCGTGTATCTCTAGGAATCTCTTGGTCCTCCTTCGCTTGTTCTAATTGCTCAGTTTCCTTTGCATAATGTGTATGCATATAGCATAAATGGCATATTTATGAGGGCGTTATGATAATCATGTATAATTAGACAACTTGTCTGACTATGCACACCTGAGAATGGACTTTTTTTGCTACCAATTTAAATCCTTAGAATAACAAACCACTGGTTAAAAATACACTATTTTTCTAAGCGTCTTTCACAGGTGTCGCATCTCACACATGTATTGCAGTTTCAATGCTTGCTCATGATTGAACCAGAAAGAATGGAATAAGTCTTGCATATAAGTTACGATTGCGGCGCACACATACCGAATATTGTTTCAGTAAATTTGAAATCATGCCATTTCCTTTGTCTTTTTGTGAACTTCTCGTCTCTGTTCGCTGTGACAGTTCCTGGCCATGAATCTACGCGGTGAATCTACATGAGACTGTATTATCGGCTTCACGAACACAAGGCCCTTCCATGTGGTGTATTATAGCTGGAATTGGTAAAAATATTGTTACGTGGTGGCATGACAAGCGATAGAACACGGCGACACAACAGAAACAGAACGACGTGATGACATGACGATGAAATATGCTTTAATGGCCAGCGGGCCTGTCGCGAGCGCTCCGCCCAGCACCACTGCCCGCTTCATCTTCGCAGCACTACCCGGGGCCACCGAGCTATCGTCCCGATCGATTGCTAGAAATTCAATGCGTGACGTGACGATGAACACAGACACAGGATGGAGACCTGAAACGCTGGACACCACAATGAATGCGAAGATGGGAACAATGTTTGCACCGGAGCATCAAGTCCAATCTTCACCGTTTGCCGAAGGCCAAGGCTCATGGACACACCGAACGGCTTGAGCGGGGGTGCTGTCTTCGCTCTAGTGGTCGTGAGGTCGCTTCGTCGTGGGGTCGGTCGGGTCGACTTTGGGCTCTTCCTGGTCGCCGTGTGTTGTGGTCAGGGCTGGGGACAGGGCTGAGGAGAGCGGCTGGTCGGGTCTGAGCACAAAGGGCTGGGGCAAAGCTGGGAGGCGATCTCCACGGGCTCTCGGCCGATGGACCCGGCTTACGGTTGGCTTCGACGTTGCAAGGCGAGGATGGGGATGAACGGCACCTCCAACCAAATGTTACGTGGTGGCATGACGAGCGATGTAACACGGCGACACAACAGAAACAGAACAACGTGATGACATGACGATGAAATATGCTTTAATGGCCAGCGGGCCTGGCGCGAGCGCTCCGCCGCGCTTCATCATCTTCGTAGCAATATTACCCGTAGCTTGTGGCAAGAATTTTCGTCACGAGCGCACGGGGCTCGGCAGCAGTGGCAGACGACCTACTGTAGGGCACGCCCTCTGCGGTGGGCTTGAGCGCCAATGCCTTGACAGGGGCGGTATTACAGAACTGTGTGCAGTTGGCGTTCAGATTCGGAATGCTCTGTGATTGGTTGGAAGCACTTTCGCTCAAATCCTGAAAACTGAACTCTTTCACGTCACGTCACGTAGCGGGGAAACGCACCACACCGCTCTGTGCAGTGCAGCAGCTGACCAGAGCCGTCATCTACGAGGAACTCCAACACCACCTCCTCGTTTACACCGACGGCTCCGTAGCCAGAGATAGTTGCTCGCTAGTAGCTGCACCTGTCATTCCTGTGTTTTTCCACCACGGCGGAGCTGCTGGGCCTACGCCTAGGCCTGGATCTACTGCTTGAACTGACTCCGTCACCACCCGGTGGGCCGTGCTATGTGACTCCCGCGCTGCCCTCAGCCGCCTTCGAACCACCGGCCGGGGGACTCCGCTGCTGTGTCAGATTCGCGCGCGTCTCAAGCGCTTGGCGGAGCGTGGCTGCGCTATACGGGCACAGTGGATCCTCGGGCCCTGCGGCATAGAGGGCAACAAACGTGCCGACGAGCTCGCGACCGCAGCACATGAACTCCCTCCTAGCGACGAGCAACTCGATTTGAAGGATGTGTGTGCGGTAATCGACGATCACCTCCGGATGCAGCACCCCGACCCACGCATCGCAAGATGTGAGCGCATTCACAGTGTCAGCGGCCGCTGGCTGACTCGGCTGCAACGCGCAATGATCCTCCGTGCACGCATTGGATGTGTGTGGCCTGGGGAACGACGGATGCGCCACGGACTTGCCACTAGTGACGTGTGTGACGGCTGTGGCGCGGTAGAAACTCTCGAACATCTTCTACTGCGCTGCACCGCGCTAGCCGAACCACGACGTGAGTTGCTGGCACCTTACAGAGCGCAGGGGGTAATCCCGGACAGCGTAGCTGTGCTCCTGTGGACACCGGGCAGTGCGCGCGTCCGCGAGCGAGCTCACGTGAGCCTGTGTGAGTACATCGAACAGGCGGGCTTGATGATCCGCCTATTTCACCTCGCCAGATAGTGCGCGCTGTGACTGAACGCTCCACGTGTGCTATTTTCCACAATAACGGCCGATCGCCCGCGACAGCCGTCAGTGTTTTGTACAGTGCGCCAGTGCGTGTGTTGTGAACAGTTGCCTGGACGCAGAGCTATTGCGGAGGCCCGCCCGATGTGCCGAGTGCTCAGTGACTTAAGACATTTGCGGGTGGGCCTCAAGCAAACTACTGTATACTGTACCATAGTGTATATATTTCTTTTATTTTTACCTACCCTTTTCTTTCTCCCTATCACTTACCTCTTTGATTTACTCTACCTTCTCCTCGCTATCCCTTCATTTCCGCCGCCCCAGTTCAGGTGCTTCAGATATAAGATAGCAGATACCGGGGCTGGCAAACATCTTTTCTTTCCTTTTGTACATACAATAAATAACCACCACTACTACTACTACACGTCACGGCACCTTCTGAGAGGCTTTGAGCGGAAGTTCCTCCAACCAATCACAGAGCGTTCCGAACAGAACGCCAACTGATCGCTGTTCTGTAATACCGCCCCAGCGCGCGTATTGCCGTTCCCCGAAAACTGCAACAGCGGAAGTTCCGGGTACGTCACTCAAAAATAAAACGCAACCTTACGTTTTGTTATAGCATGAAGTGCGCAGTAAAGAACCTGAAGCGCATTATTATTAAAATTGTTTTATGGACTAAAATTACTTACTGTAAAGAGCGTAATGCATCGGTGGCGTCTGTCGCGCCATCTTTCCGAAGTTTAAAAAGGTAACTAGAAAAATCGGCGCGGCATAAATCCGTAAAAAGAGTTTAAAGCATGTTCAAAGGCGATTGTTGCTGAGAGCGTC
The DNA here is from genome assembly GCA_023969395.1 of Amblyomma maculatum. Classification (NCBI taxonomy): domain Eukaryota; kingdom Metazoa; phylum Arthropoda; class Arachnida; order Ixodida; family Ixodidae; genus Amblyomma; species Amblyomma maculatum. Next base: position 13,619 of record JAJIZL010031317.1, on the reverse strand, counting down.
TCTGAACGCAACCTAAAGGTGGCATTCACTCACTGAAGACAGGAATTGAGTGCGGTGAAGGTAATTATAGAGTGTAACCGTTGCCATACCGTCACATCCTGGCTGCGTTCGCGGCTGGTTTTTCTGCTTTTAGGAACAAAAACTTGGTATTATGCAACCTACAGGGGGACATACCCCAGGAAATATGGTAGTACTTTATTGAAATGTGATTTAAAAAAAAATAAAAAACTGTACCTACAGGAATCGAACACATATCTTGCAATCAGGAACGTGGTGTGCTGTGGATCCATTGCGCTGCAGAATTTTTTTTTTCTTTATTGGTTTGTGGGGTTTAACGTCCCAAAGCGACTCAGGCTATCACCAACACAAAACAAAGCCAACAAAAATGCGCTACAAACAGAATGTTCACAGCAGAGCGGTTACCACAAGCATGACACTGTTAATACAGAAGCCGGCAGGCTCATACGAGTTGCCTTTGTCAAGTTAAAAATCATTCAGCCCGCATAGTGGTTCGACTCTTGAAACCCAGTCTGGCACAGTGGTCTTCAATTTGTGCATTTCAACCAATGCGTGTATACTCTCGCGAAAGTAGAGCCTTGCAGGGCGGGCGTCAGGGTCACAGTGAAAACCCGCCGTTCTGGACCGCCATAGACTGTGCAGGCCTATTAGCATAACCGTGTCAAGTGCAATCCCATCATTATTTTCAGTTGGCAGGAATCTAATCCCGTATGAGTCTAATGGTAATTCTTTTTTAACAGTTCGTTGCAGCACATCCCAAAAATAGATGCCCTCCCAACAGTGCAGAAATACACGGTCTATTGTCTCTGTCTGTTTACATATTAAGAAAAGTGAACTCCATGGCAGATGAAGGCCCTTGCTTTCAAAAAACGTTTGTACCGATAATGTTCCTGTATGTAATTTAAAGAAAAACGTCTTTACCCCAGGAGAAACTGGCATTCTTTTGACACGCTTCAGTACGTCTTGACCTAGACGGCCGCTATAGGCACCGTGCAGAAACCCAGGAGGTAGCACGCGCGGCGAACAGGCAGCGCCACGAGTGAGCGCCGGAACAGTTTTATAGGGAGACCCGCGGCGGCCTGGGGCCGAATTACGGTTCTCGCTCTAAAGTTATAGAGCATGACGTCAAAATGACGACGCCGTGACGTCTCGGCGAGACGTCAACGCGTGACGAAAATCGGAATCAACCAATGATCGCCAGGGTGCCGCCCCGGGCCGCTTATTTTCACGGCAACAGGTTTATTCGCACGTCAAGGAACCGTTTGCTAACTTTTTTATAGATATAGCGTGTGAATAAATTAACTAAAGTTTTATATTTTCAAGAAGCCGCATTTAAAGTTCAATGTCATAAAAAAAATCAAGAAGCAGCTACAGTTTTGCAATTGAACGCTCTCGTGGGTAGCTTCTTTTGCCGCGAGGGCGCGCTGGCAGAGGTAAACAAACCGTAAAAATGGCGATTTTCAGTAAAACAGCTGATTCCACGGCTATAGCGCCGGTAAGTGCCGGCTTTTGCGCATCGTCTGGTGTCAAGGTACTGTGTGATGGTCCTAAATGCGCGGAAAAATCATATCCAAAGCAGCGTAATCGGGGCTTTGTTTATTTTTCTTTAGGAAACAGAAACAAAAGAAAGATCGATCGCGGAGCACAGTCAAAATAAACTTTTATGTCCACACGAAGGTCTCACACACAAATGCTTCAGTTAGAACGATTACGGGGAAAAGCAACGTGGTTGAGCGTACACTACCGACCTCGCTCGTTCTCATTCGTTTTTCATTGTATGTCGCCATCGCCTCCGCCTTTTGCTTTGGGCGCACTGCGGAGCCCAACCACCCTTCAGCGCCAACTTTGCAGTAGTCGAGTTCAGCCATTTGACGCACGCACTTGCTCACCGTCAGTTATGAGAGGCCGACTACCTGTGGAGACGAAATCCTCCGGAGGCAAAAAAAAAGATCGAAGCACGCATGACAGCCGCACCGTCAAGAGCGGTCGACTGCGAGCTTCATCACAGTTCATCGGCGCATTCATCGCACCACCATTCCGCTTTCGCATTTTCAAGTCGAAATAGGCGTCGGAACAACTCGCCGAACAAGTAGAACGCATTCTCACACACCGCCCTTCGTCGTTGCTCGCGCCGGCGTTGCCGCTTCAGCGCCGCAGCCACCACTCACACCACTCCACCGCGGACGCCGCCGCCATTTTCGCTCTATTACTCGCTCTAAAACGTTTTAGACCGTCTCATCGCGCTCTACAAAAATAGTCTAAAACCACGGGCATAATTAGGTGCGCGACGTCATCTGTTTTTTCGCCTCCGCGACGCAATCGCAGCATCCCGTGACGCAACTTTTCAAGATGGCGACGGCGACCAATAGGAGCGGGCGTTTTAGAGCGCTCTCAATTATAGAGCGGTCCGTAATACGGCCCCTGGGCAGGGCGCGCGCTTGAAAAAGGCGGCCTGCGCAGCGAAATGGTAGCAGTTTCAGCCAGCTCGAGCGACGTAGCGAAGCACAAATAACGCGAGAGCCACTCGACACAAGACGCAGAGACAGGAACGAGCCCTGGCCGCCCGCTGGGCGTTTATTTCTAGGCTGAAAACGCGCGGAACGGAAGACGACAGGAGAAGCGCGCGTAGTTGGAAAAGGCCGAGCAAAAAAACGAAGGGAGTGGGAGGGTGGGGGCATAAAAAACACGGTAAAAATCTAGAAAAATAAAAAAAAAACATTTGTGGCGAACGTCCCTCCTCCCAAGTGTGGTACAGCTTCACAAAGACCAGCTGGAACGCCCCAAGCTGGAGGGCTGAGAGAAAACAAAATTAAAGCTGGGGGGAATCGAGCGACCGAGAAGGATGAAACGAGTGTCGGAGAAGAATAGGAATGAATGAGGTTGCAGTCAAGAAGAGAAAAAAGCCTAAAAAAAGAAAAAGCGACAAGCCTGAAAACTCGAGAGCGCGATTACTGGGGCCTGAAAATGCAGCAGTCACATATATTACACAGACGGAGTTTGAAGAGCTTTACCTGTTTTCTGGTGAGGCGGTTGCCACTTTTCTCGACGATAAAGGAAAGGATGGCAGATGGCACGCGACACAGCTATGAGAATGGAAACTCCCTTACAGCACTGCACAAGCGATCTACAGTTTCTAATACACATGCATGTCTTCCTCAAATCAAAAGATCAGAAGATCAAATCAGTCGATATTGTCGACCATAAAACTTGACTACTCATTGGAGGGTCAAATGCTAAAGTTAAAGCTCAGCTACTTTGGTCATCTGATGAGAAGAGAGGAGTCGCTGGAGAAACACTTGATGTTGGGAAAGGTTGAGGGCCACCGGAGAAGGGGTAGGCAGCGATGGCATCTTCGAGGCGCTGTAGATGAAGTTATGTGATGTTAAGAAGATAGTGAGAGACCGGAAAGCGGGGCGTGATATGGTCCATAGGGTCACGAAGAGTCGGACACGACTTAACTGAACTGAACTGAATGCCTCTTTAACGGTACTTTGTCCTCTGCCACAAAATTAAGTTTTGACAGGGGATAGTAACAGGTGGCAGCCAGCCGCTCGACAACTTGTTTGGAGCAGGATGGCATGTAATGAATGCAAGATCTGTTCAGAGTGTCCACGAATAAGTAAAAAAACATTTTTTTTACTTATTTCTTATTATAGTCTCGATTGAGCAGTATCGCTTGAGAAACAGCTTATCATTCGAGGTTGAACAGCTCAATACACATCGAAATGTCATTAACACAACTAAATGAATAAAGCTTATGGAATGGAAGGCAGGGGCTTAATGTATCACATCTACAGAAGAGGGCGAAGCGGACAGCGAAGGATGGCGAGGAAGAAAAAAAAAACGTCAGGCTGGGGGACGGACAAAGAAAGCCACCCAAGAGAAGGAAAGTATACGGCATAAGCGTTGAAGGAGAGAGTGTGGAAAGAAAAAGGAACCAGCTGAGAAAGAGGAAAAAAATAATGAAAGCAAGCAAGCAAAAAAAAAAAGTTGCCAAGCTAACTTCGTGAAACTAATGCGCAAGACATAGTAAATGCGCCATTAAAACGCTCCGTTCCTGTTGATTACTCTCTGCATTGTACTGGTGCTTATGCAAGCTATCGTAGACAGGGAAATATAGACCAAAGGACAGCATCATAAAAATTATGCAATGAACAACTGCATCCACGAGCGCGGCCGATTGGGCGCGCACGGTGGTCACAGTAGCGCTGATGCCTATGAGTTGCCCAATGTCTTTAAATATTATTTTTATTTTGCGGGTTGAGAAAGGATGCTAATGCAGGTGAAGGTATAGTGTGTCCTCTTTCGGGAAAAATGCTTCGCGGTAAATCTAGACGCGGCAATATCCGGCAATGATTGCCAGCTCACTGCTCGTTGGAAGGCAGCGATTCGCACTTAGCGTCGCTTCGCTTCGTAAAGCTTATTCGGTGACGCGACAAATATTTTATCAGGCCAGCGGAAATGCGTGCAATAGCAGAAACCCAGGGACCTCAACCTGGCAATTCATTTGTGACCATAGAATGCCGCGAATCGAAAGAACGAATGGTGAATGGCCCCACGCACAGCAGATCCGCCGCGTCTCCGCTGCACGGCCGGGCGACGTCTCCCTACCAAACTGTTTTTCCCGCCGCGAGAGGCGCGCGCGTCGCACCGCGAGTTACTCCTGCACGGTGCCTATACAAGGCTCTGTACACAGGAACAGAGAAGAAGTCGTCACAAACAGCTTTATACAGGTTCTTCTTTTTCACTGAACTTAAGTATTCTGTCGAGAAGCGAGTTGACAGAATTCAAACATTGCTGACAACCTCTTTGAAAAAACTAGAAAGACGCCCTGGCATGCTTTCCGTGGCAACAACAAAATTGGGCAACGCCCGCGCGAGCCTCACTTGGCACACAGTGCGCAAAAAGTGGTCGGTAACGTCGCGAAAGAAAATAAATCTGTTTACAAGCTGGCGCACAAATAAGGGAGCAAGCCCGAGACCTCAGTCTTTAATTGGCCGGAACAGGTTATCCCGATTACATCTTTCCCAGCTTGATGCCCATACAAACACAGCAAAGATTCGGTGTAGCTTTTGAACACTCAACCTAGAACAATGAAGTGCTTGCATGGCGTACCACACCTTGGCAACAAAAAATAGATTACACACAGTGGCTCGTGCAAAGATAGACAGCAGCACTCATTTCCACTTGTCAGCCTTCTCCCGTATTTCCTGAACTTGGGCGCGCCAAAATGGCTTGCTCTCTTCATAGAATTTAAGAGGTACGCCCAAATACTTCACGGGTGTTGTAACCCATGTAACGTTGGCAAAAAGTCAGGCGTTGATGTCCACGCCCCGTGCCAGAAGCCAAGACACTTTCCCCAGTTTACTGGACTTCCTGTGGTCGCACTAAAATCTTTCACAACTTCAACTGCGGCGCGAATACTTTATTTGTTCGCACAAAACACTGCCACATCATCAGCGTACGCCAAAAGTTTCACCTCAGACATTTACAGTTGAAAGCCCTGAACAGATGGATTTTGCATAATAGACAGGCATAAAGTTTCGATATAAATGCAGAATAGAAGAGGGCTGAGGGGACAACCCTGATGTACCGAACGCCGCACATTTATGGGTTCCCCTAGTACTTTATTAACAATCAATCGCGTTGTGCAGTTTCGGTACGCCAGGGCTACGCCCTCTCTGATAATAGAACCAACATTGATATAATCCAATATTGCAAACAATGCATCATGTGGAACACAGTCAAACACCTTTTCTAGGTCGAGCTGAAGAAGCGCGACTCTCGCGCAAGCAACGTCACAACATTCCAGCACGCACCTCGCCTTATGAATATAGTTCTGGCAGCCAGGCTACAGACAGTGATAAAACATATCGTTTCCTCCCACCAGACGTGTGGTATAAAGGGCCGGTCCATTACAACAAATATTGCGCTACAGAAGCGACGGGAAATGCGGCCTTTATATGCGCTCTTATCGTTTTCATTAAACGTACTAAAGATGGCGCGACGAACGCAACTGGCATGATCACAGGATTACTGCGAGCAATTTTAATCATGCAGACTATTTTATTGTGTATGCATTTTAGTTTATGCACTGCAATGCATACTAAAAAATATAGCTTTATTGACTTCCTTTATTTTGTGTATTTTATTTTTAGTAGCACCACCCGGCACTTCCGTTGCTGCAGTTTTCAGGGAATGGCAATACGCTACCACTGCAGCGAGTGCCACCGCGCGCGCTTCCGCGCATGTCCGCGCTGGTGCCGCCATCCATCAATCGGCGGCAGCGCAACAAGTCGCGCGTCATTTCCTGGGGCCAGTCTTCGCCAAGTGTCCGCTCTTTACCAATCTCTTTCTCTATGGGTGTGCCGCAGTGAATATTGCTTACTAAACCGAGTAGGTCCCTTCTGCGCAACGTTACTAGTAACGTTGCTTCTGCGTGCGGCACGGACCATCGACTCCGTCCTTGCGGTCGTTCTTTTCGGCATCTCACCAATGTTGATTTGTCAGTGCATCAAGACTTTCGTGTTCAGTGCGCGTTTGTTTTTAACGCGAAAGCGTTTCTTTGCCATGTTCACAGATTTCTGTCCGCAGACCGTGTCCGCAGACAGCGTCCGCAGACCGCGTCCGCAGACCGCGTCCGCGAAATCGTGTCCGCAGCCGTTGCGAGTAATTGAGAAGTGGTAGAGGTTAATGAGTGGTGTCAATCGATAGAGGCTGACGTAAAGTTGCTGCCGAAAAATTATTAGGCCGATAAGTTAATTAGGTAATTAATTACAGGCAAAAAATGTAAAAGTTGTCCGCAGCAGTGGTGAGTAATTAGGAAGTGGTAAGATTAATGAGTGATGTCAATCATTAGATGTTGACGTAACGTGTCCGAAATAATAATTAGGTCTATAATATGTTAGGTAATTATTAGAGGCAAATAACGCAAAATCGTGTCCGCAGCAGTTGGGAGTAATAAGCCAGTCGTAGCGGTTAATGAGTGGCGTCAATCGATAGAGGGTGACGTAATGTGTACGAAAAAATAATAAGGCCAATAAGTTAATTAGGTAATTATTTAGAGGCAAAAATGAAACAGTAAAGGCGTAAATGGCCTCATTAGCCAATGGCTTGGCGTCACATTTGAATTTATCAAATACTAAAATAAATTATCAGTTAATTAAGGTGACGTCAAAGATGTGACGTCACGCAACCTGAAGTCGAGCCAAAATAGGGCATAGGAAGGGATGGGCGCGCAGTTTCAATACACCAAAGACTAAAGTAGTTATTAAGGTAGCCAATTTGTGTGACGTCAAGGATGTGACGTCACGCAACCGCAAGTAGGGCCGCAAAAGGGCATGGGAGGGATTGGCGCGCAATTTGAAAGTACCAAAGACCAAAATGAATAAACAAAAAGAATTATTGTGACGTAGAGAACGTGACGTCAAGCAACCGGAAGTATACCCGGAAAAGTCATAGGAAAGGATTGGCGCCCAATTTGTAAGTACCAAAGACTGAAATGAGTAAACAACAAATGAAATAAGCAACTAAGAGCAACTAGAAGCAACCAGAAGCAACCAACAGCAGCATCCGTGCTTTCGCATTACTCCAATGCAGATTCGGCAGAACTCGTTAATTTGTTTTGTTTAGAAGGACTTCTAGTTGGGCGAATCGGTGCATGCTATTGTAGGAACGAGTTATTAGTGTGCAGCGGCGTTTTTTTTATCACTTTATATTGTCATTTTTTTCATGTAAGAGTCTCAAATCGGGAATCGTCAGACAAAAGGAAATCGTCGGTGAGGATAAAACTTCGTGCGAACGTGAATGAAATCAACGCCAAACACAGATAAGCCATGTGGACCGAAATTTTCTTTTTCGTATGTGTAATAAATGAAGAGAAACTGTTCCCGTGTCGCTTGTGTGGCCTATTTGTAGCGCGAATTATCGAGTGCGGTTTTGTCACGCATGGGTCTGAAAGATTACGAGTATCAAGGCATTGTAAACATTTCGCGATGCAAGAACGGAAATTTGCTGCATAAATACTTGTTCCGTAGCAGGGGACTTGAATTGGAGAGTTGAGGGGTTTGTGCTTAAAAATAAGTCAACAGCTTTAGCACGAAAGGCAATCGAGGGGATATTTTGGGTATTTGATTACTGTCAACATGAGCATGCGCAATTGGCAGGTTGGATCCCACGTGTAGCATATGGTCATTTTTTTTTCACACTGCTCTGAAGTAGGTCAGAAACTGTAGGTATATCTAAACAATAGTACAGTGCCACCCGTTAATAATTAGGGGGTATTATTAACGATGCGCCCTTAACGGTGCGCACACTCCCAGACACCCTTAGAGTGAGTGGGGGTAGCTGTTCCGGTCGCAAAGGAGATGCCCTCGACCTGCGTGGCAAGCTCAGCCGGAATTCAACTACCCTGTAGTGACAGAAGGGGGTGGTCGTTTGGTGCCCAGCTGTCGCCGGTTCAAACCAGAGTAAGGATCGGAGTCAGAAGTAACAACCAAAACACAATCTATGGACAGAAAGATACGATACAAAGGAATACACAAGATCACTTGAAAAGCACAGGCGAGGTTCACAGAATACAAACGCTAAGCATGCAACTGCAGAATGATTCAATAACACAGAGGCTTTACAATAGTTCAAACACGAGGGAGTTATATAAACAAACACCAAATTGTTTACGGGGCACTGTTGCAGTCCGACGCCTCAAGAGTCACGATGTGGCCGCCATACGAGACGAGCGCCGCTCTTTTGCAGGTCCGTGGGCTTGCCAGCAGCGGGTGATCCCCGGGAGTCCAGCCGAAGCACTGGCGAACACGTCGCAAACACTGACTGACTGTCTGACTACACAAGCAGCGCGGTCTCTTTAAATAGGGCGCACCGCGTCTGTCTGTTAGCACGCGCCAAAGCTAGCGCGCACACACACTTAGCTTCGCTGGTTATAGCGCTCTCTCCTCCTCCCGTCGAGCCGCGCGTCGTCATTGGCCAGGTCCCATAGAAGATTCTCGATTTTTCTGGCGCATTCCAAACCGATGAACCACCGTCCTCCCCGGGCAATGGGAAAGAGGGTGACGGCAACGCGTACAAAGCTACGCGCTCTCCCGCGCGGGGAAGGGGGCTTTTTCTCTCCATGCTTTCCACGCGACGCCGCGCGGGCCTCGCGCCGTACCGGCGTGATGAAAATGTGCGCCGATTTCGTGACATACAGTGACTGCATGTACTGCAGTAGTCTAGGGCGATAAAATCGCTGGCTACTTCCGTGTTGAGCAAAATATTTTGCGTTTTGCATTTCTCCTGATTCCTGCTTTATAATAAGAGAACTGCAAACCCCTTCACTACTGCAACTGCATATGGTATACACTTGGGGTATGCTGCAGCGGCAGTTTGCGTCATGGGTGACACTTCAGCACAAGTGGCGCTTGACAGCTTTATAAAGTGTAGATTATCATGAGGGAGGGGCAAAGCATGATGAAAAATCGTACAATCGTAGTGAGAACCACTGCTACTGCACATCCCACTAGTACCGGTGAAGAGCTGCAGCTCTTATTTTTGCTAAGCGTGTTTCATTTTTTTTTGTTTTGTTCATGCACGCGCCTATGGTGCTGGTTTTCGATTGTTTCTTGCTTGGAGGCCGGTGCTTTATACGAAATATAATTTTCTCATAAGCATCATTCCTGGTGTTAAAAAAGAACTTTCCACATGCATAGCATAACTATGTGGCAAGCGAAATGCGCTAGTCAATGCATGCTTCTGTTTCGTATCCATATCAAGTAAATTTATTCTCCTATAGCTGCAAGAATAAATTCCACGAAAAGTTTTACTGCTTGTGCATATACATTATGTCATGTGTTAAAAAGAATTAGTGATGAAGTTCAATTTAGGAATGTCAAAGAAGCCCCACTTGAGAGCAAAACTTCAGAGCAAAGTGATGGGGGCACAAGTATCTCTTGTTTTCTTTTTTATTCCAACAGCATTTGGCAGTTGGACATGAGGCCTTTCTTTTACCTACTCATTTTTTTTTTCTACTCATATTTTTGGGCACCACAACTCACTGTGAAACTTACCTTGGTTGTAGCCAGTATGTTGCATCCGCCTTGGAAATGCTCAAATAGCACTATTTACACTTTGTTTGCATCTTGGCATCCTTTGCTTGCTTATAATGTGGCATCACACACTACTGGTCTCCGATATTATACAATGGTAGATGTGACAAAGTATACGGATGGCTCTTGAGTTGCATTATGCGCACATGTTACGTTACTGCCATCACACATTTCAGCATGATGGCAAGAAAGCTTGCATGTTTTATTCCGCTTCTATTTTGTCGGAACACTTAGCCAACAGAATGCAATGTGAATGATTGAGCAGTACTAACAAGATAACTGTATTTTTGCATGCAAGTTCATTCATCATTTTATGATGCAAAAATATCGTATGAATCATCTGCATTTACTTGTTTCTATGCAGGTGGCCATCATAAAATGTGCAGCAGCTCTGCAGGATACCGGTGCTGGTCGCGTTCATGACTCTTCACGAGGTTTTACAATAAATGGGTGCCCAGTTTACGAGCATTATGTTTTGGTTATGGAAACAGACGTTGCGAGAGGTGAAAAAATACGTTTGCCGCTAAATATGGCAAATTTCACGTCACGAGCAAAGTCTCACTTGCAGTGAATACGATTAAAAAACAATGGTTAAAATACATTTGAGCGGTACATAAGAGCATAGCTGTACATTTTCATGCGCGAGAATACTAAAACAATACCAGCAGCCCTTTTCATTGGGTCCATTCTATGTGAAGAGCCTACAGCTTTCCAGAGTGGTAAGTAAACCACAGGTGCCAGAATCACAGGCGATCTCTCTGCAGCAACATAGAGCAGTGCAGCATGAGTACTTGAAAATGGGGCTGTTTTTGGAATCACATTGTGGGTAGTAAACCCTCCAACTTATCATAGCTACGTTTACAGAGCATGGCGGTGAAACGAACTTTTATCGGTTAGGTCACAATTCAGCAAGGAGGAAATTGTGCAATGTGTCGACTCAACTCCAACCCCGTTGTTTGGCGCATTTACTGTGTGTTGTCTGTGTGGAAGAAAATACTTAACTGCTGAGAATTTCGTAGCAATACTATACGAATTCGTGATGTGCTGGGGCGAGACGACAGCTGCGGTACCACCTAACTGCATGACTTCAATCGAATCTGGGAGATGAAATGCGTGGCAGTGCACCCGTGTAGAATATGTGGCTACGAGGTCGCATGCAGACGCTGCGCGCTTTACTGTCACATCTTTTTCGTTTCCGTTGGCAGAACATAGCTTACCGAGCGGGCTCGAATGTTGGACACGAGGGAATGCAGTGGAATTTTGCGCTCGTCAGTTAGAAAACCTGGTCAAAAATGAAAGTATGATTTCACTCGTTCTGTATTGCTCCTTTCACATTATTGCACCAGGGGAGGTTTGTTGAGTGACGTCAAAAAATTGGCGAAGTGAATCGCGTATGCAGCGTTTTGTGGCCGCTTACAGTGCTGTAACGAACGTTCAGCTCTACGGTAGGTCTGTAGTTTTGTTGACAGATTATTTAGCTCCCTACGCTGAACAAACTAATCAGAGAGCTCGTGAACGCATGCAATAAGAATAGAGATCAAATATCATATTGAACGCTGCAGTAAGCCTGTGCGCCGCATGTTGGCCACACGTCGCTCATAAATATATATTTACTGATTATAGGTTACTCGAACGGATCGTATTTCGTGCGGTCCAAAGACAGCTTCACATCAGCAGGGCAGCGGCAGAGAACCTAAGTAAGAGGAAGGGGGTTTGCGACGATATCTCGCATCGCCCAAGAAAATGCATGATATTTGCCCCGTTTTGATGCACCTTATTTAGCGTGACCTAGCGCCATGCGCAGTACATAACGGTGACTCTGGCAGTGGCTAGAAGCACCCGCAGCAGAAATCAGGCCATGTTGGCAAATAGCTGTAGCAGTTGGCACAAGGGGAACAAACATCATTTTACAGATAAATACAGGGTGTCTGTGACGACCTGTTCCTGTGTTTATTGTTTTGCAATTTACTTCTTTCATTAGCGCACCCTTCATGCGGCCGCCAGGCAAAGTACGATTGACGGGACTTGTCGCTAAGGCTCCCTCGCATTTCAAGCAGTAGTTGTGTGCAGGGCTGGTCTGGCCTAGCCTGTGCAGATACGCGTGAGTATATGTGGACACAATTTACAGCCCCCCCCCCCCCCCTTTCCCACCTGGTCCTGTCTTAACGCTATACTTCTTTAAAGCCGCTTTGCAACAGTGCGACTTGGTCCAGTCAGGATCATGCACAGTAGAAGCGCAATTATCAATTATATGATGTGCATGGTGAGAAGCACAATTATCTATTATAGTGCCCATAATTCTGAATGGGCTAGGCCTCCCGTGTATTTCGCACTGCTACAAATATCTTGTGAGATGAAGTGTAGAAGAAGTTGGGACAAATAATGCGTGTCTTTCCGAGGGCCTAGAAGATGCTAGCACTACACGCAATTATTTTGCCGCACTTCATGGCGTCAATGAAGCAAGAGACGTCGTTTCGCGGAAAAGCGCGTGCATCGAACTCTTCCTCCCATTTTCATTTTGAAAATGTGCCAAGGAGGGTCCGCAGATGTCTTACGTGCCTTTGAGCACTCGAAATACCACCCGAAATACCGGCTGGCAGGTTTTCCTGCCTCTGCTGCTAAAGGTGCCTACCTTCAGCTGCAGAGGCGAAGGGAGATATGCCTTTTCTACACTGCCATGGGATGTATTTGTTCGGAGTAGGGGTGGGGTGGGGTGAAGGAGGGGTTGAATGAGGAGGAGAACCAGTCAAAAAAGGACAAAGACGAAGAGAAGAGATGTGCAGACGACTAAGGTAGCCCATTCTCCACAGGACAGGGACCGAGGCCAGTGACCTTCGCCCTCCTTCCTATCCGTAGATGCAGAGCCACCGATTGTTAGCCCAGCAGAAGCTCACCACGTTTTTGTAAACCGATTTTCGCACAAGTATGCAGGGAGCTTTGACAATACAGCCCAGAAAGCGTAGTTTGTAGCGTACTTTACTGACTAGTCTATGCACTTCAAGAACAAAGTGATGCTCTGAAGCATAAGCTTCCAGAGGCAGAATAAGCAGATCAACAAAATCATGGTAATCATCCTGACTATAATCACTACACAGTAAAAGTCTCTCTGATATCCTTCGGACATAATCATTCGCTAGTTGCATCAAAACGAGTGTACATAGCCCATGTTTGGCTCTCAGGACGAAGTGGCAGTTTGAGCCAGTTTGGAATACAAATAAAAAATAGGACGTATTAGGAACACAGTGCCAAAGTTTCGACAGGTCGACTAAAAGGTGCATTGAAAAAAAGCATTTCTACTTTGCACATTTGTTTTTTCATAGAGCACCTCAGCTCTGCCCCGAAAAGAAGCTCACAGAACACGTTCGCTCAATTTTGATTTCCGCTGTGCGACTCTCATTTAGTCGCTTTTACTCGCGAGTTTAGCCGTTTAGCACAAAACCCTGCAAATGTATTGACGTATGTTGCTGGGACTGTGTGTGTGCGTGCGTGCGTGCGTGCGTG
>JAJIZL010031316.1:94879-156977 GCA_023969395.1 Amblyomma maculatum | reverse complement strand
GAATCCGGGGTGAAGTGTTGGATTTATAGCTGTCGAGGCTGATGATGCCAGCAGTATGCCAGCAGTATTATGCTCGGTGCCGTCATCACAAAACAAAAACCTGGTTTCAGCGAGCATGTGGTTGCATACGCCAGCCAACCTTGAACAAAGCGGAGTGTAATTATTCTGTAACAGAAAGAGAATGTTTGGACATTATATGGGCCATCGGAAAATTTTGTCCCGGTGTCTATGGTCGATCATTTTATGTAGTGACCTATCACCACGCTTTGTGCTGGCTGGCTTCTCTCAAAGACCTACCCGGCCGCTTTGCTCGCTGTGCTCGCCGTCACCAGGAGCATGTGATTCATGCTATTTATCAATCAGACCTGAAGCATACGGACCCTGACGCTCTTTCTCGCTCCTCGCCATTGACTAAAGCTTCTTCGTCTGACCACATCTGCCGTTACGATTCGTCGTTGCTTACCACTGTCGACATGGCCACGCAACAGCAGATTGACCCATGCATTATTGCACTTTTGGACTTTCTTTGAAGTCCTATTCCCGATAATTCGTCCAGAGCACTCGTTCGCGACGCCCACCACTTCTCCATTCGTGATGGTATTATGTATCGCTGCAATTATATTTGCACAACAAACACAAATAGCTTAGTCATCCGTCGTAATCTCCGTGCAGACATTTGCGCTTTTTCCATGCTGACTCACGCGCCTCCTTCTACGATTTTACGGGAGTACAATGTACCGCTTTCTACGGCATTTCGTGCACGGTTGCGAATCTTGTGAACGCCGAAAAACGCCTACCAAGTTCCCTGCTCGTTGCCGCTGTTAGCCTGTCCTGCCCGCCCGTATGACCGCGTTGGCATAGACTTCTATGGCCCTCTTCCTATTACTCCTTCTGCCAACCACTAGATAATCGTTTACTCGCTAAACTGAGTCAGCACCATTACCCCCAAATAACTACTCAGCGAGCACGGACGCGTTTTCTTGTCCGACGCTTTTGAGACCCTGCTGAAAAACTGTCGAATCATTCACCGCACCGCTACTTCTTACCACCTTTCGATGACTAGCCTGACAGAAGGCTTCACCGTACTCTCAATTATATGCTAACCACGTACGTGAACGACGCTCATTCCAGCTGGTACCAGGTTCTTCCCTTCGTAACCTACGCGTATAACACAGCAACAAAGACCACCACTGGATTCTCTTTCTTCTTTACGAATGCGAGCCAAGTTGCACAATGGACAGGCTTCTTCCTTACCACCTTGATGCTTCTGAATCCGCTCCACTCAGAGACACCGCCTAGCCTGTAGAAAAAATGTCGTCAGCTTACCCGTTTGCTTACAACGTAACACTAGTGGCAACAAAAAAACACCACAGTTACGTCAGCGAGGCTGCTTGATATTACCCTGACTCTCTGGTTTGGCTCTGGGTCCCTGTCACAACACCCGGCCATTCAAAGAAGCGACTTACTCGGTATCACGGTCCCTACCGGGTCCTTCAACAAACATCCCCTGTAAACTACGTAGGTAAGCCCATTACGCCCTCTGTGGACCTGCGCAGCCAAGGCTGCGAAACAGTCCCTGTGAACAGACACAAGCCCTATTACGATCCGTCTGTACTTTCGGCCCCATAGGTCAAACGGTGGCTCTTTCTCTACCCGGGGGAAAGTGTGGTGTGCGAATCTTTGTCGTTATAGCCATTAACACGCATCGCGTGCTGGCACGCCCGAGGACGAAGAACTTGGTCTCCGTATGCTTGGTTCGCTACGGCTGACGCTCTGCGGCAAGTTCTCTTTGAACAGCTGGATGCGTCTGGTCCGCATGAATAAACACACCCCTACAATAATAATAATTTGGTCACAGGAAGGGAAATGAGTGATGACAGTTCCTTTATTTCTCTTTAGAGCGCCTATGACGTTGACCATGCCGATCTCGAGCCTCTCCAGTCTCGCCCCGTATTTAGGGTATAGTCTACGCTATACCCCAACAAAGCTAGCGGAATTGATGGCATTCCAGCTGAGTTGCTTCAAAACCTCAACCATGACGCTGTTAACATTCTGCATATATTATGTCAGAAGATTTGGACAACCCTGCAGTGGCCACAGGATTGAAGGAGGTCAGTTTACATCCCCATTCCAAAGAAAGGCAGTGCCAAAGATTGTTAAAAACTACCTCACGACCGCGCTTATTTCGCATGCTAGCAAGGTGATGTTGAAAATCCTCCAAGGTAGACTGCAGCAGTATGTGGATCGGGAGCTTCCGAACGTGCAAGCTGGGTTTCGCAAAGGCAGAGGAACTAGAGACCAAATTGCCAACCTTCGCGGGATCATGGAAAAAGCAAGAGAGTTCCAGAAACCCATCTACTTCTGCTTTATTGATTATGCGAAAACGTTTGACTGCGTAGATCACAGCAGATTGTGGCAAGCTCTCCAAGAGATGGGAGTTCCAATTCACCTCATCTGTCTCCTCAGGAACCTGTATGAAGGGGAAAAGGCCACAATCAGAGCTGGGCATGGTCTTACTGATTGGTTTCCAACTGAGAAAGCAGTGAGACAAGTCTGCATACTGTCGCCCTGCCTTTTTAACCTATATGCAGAGTGCATCATGAGGAAGGCCGGTCTGGACGAGCCTTCAGCTGGAGTGAAGATTGCTGGAAAACGTATCAACAACCTTAGATATGCGGATGATACCACTTTAATGGCAGAAAATGAAGTGGAACTCAAGAGGCTTCTGATGCCCTTACAAGAGGAGAGTGAGAAGTTTGGGCTTAAACTGAACAAAAAAAAAAGACAAAGTTCATGGCATCTCGCCCTATCATATCCTGGGGCATCAATAGACAAGAAGTGGAAGCTCTGACAGATTTTCTGTTCTAGGCTCCAAGATTACCTCGGAAGGAGACTGCAACCATGAAATTAGGAGACGCCTGCTTCTGGGAAAGAGAGCACTGTTTAGCCTTGCCCGCCTAGTAAAGAGCAGAGACATTAGTCTGCCAACCAAGATCCGTATAACTTGTGCTCTGGTCTTTCCAGTTGTGATGCATGGATGCGAGAGTTGGACTGTGAAAAAGGCTGACCGCCGAAGAATTGACGCGTTTGAATTGTGGTGCTGGTGGAGACTCTTGAGAGTTCCTTGGACTGCCAGAAGGTCATATCAGTCGATATTGTCGACCATAAACCCTGACTGATCATTGGAGGGTCAAATTCTAAAGTTAAAGCTCAGCTACTTTGGTCATTTGATGAGAAGAGAGGAGTCGCTGGAGAAAGATTTGATGTTGGGAAAGGTTGAGGGTCGCCGGAGAAGGGGTAGGCAGCGAACGCGATGGTTAGATGGCATCCTCGAGGCACTGCAGATGAAGTTATGTGATGTTAGGAAGATAGTGAGAGACCGGAAAGCGTGGCGTGACATGGTCCATAGGGTCACGAAGAGTCGGACACGACTGAACGACTGAACTGAACTGAAGTACGCTATATTGCCGACAGCGAATTTATTTCTTCGCCTCTCCATTTTTTGCGGGGGAGCTTTCTGATCTGTTCAGTGATCATTATTTCCTTCTCCATGTCTGGTTAGCATGTTTGGCGTCGGAAGTGGAGGTCTCGGGTTTTTCTCCTTGATTTGCTGAGAGGGGGGAGCATTTGAGGCGGAGGAGGCCCAGAATTTGTGTTTGGATTAGATCGATGACGATTCTGGGTGAGGTTTTTATTTCTCTCCCTCAGTTCCCCGACTTCCGTTCTTAACTTTTTATTTCTTCATATTGATCTTTATTTCCTCATCTTTAGGCCGGGGTACCCTACTGCTCAAACTCGAGGATTTATTGTCCTGCCTCAGGCTTCGCTTTCGGGAGGCCCAAAGTTTCTTGCGTCCCTGCTGTTGGCCCCGGCTCTGGATTTGAACCCCGACCTACACTTCGATCTGGACTCTGCTGCTGTTGCGGGAGCTCGAATGGCGACGTCGGTTGGCGGCGTCCTTCAAGTGGGGGAAGTCTCGATCTGCGCTTGAAAGCCTCTGCCCCTGGCTTCAGAATCTCCGCGTTAGTCACAATGGTCTTCCTGCCTTTCTTCCTTCTCATCTTCCTTCTCCACCTCTGAATTTCGAGCGTCCTCTCGGCCGTTCTCTGGTGTGGCGTCCGGTTTTTACTGCTCTTCGTTGGGCTGTATCTGCGTTTAAGCAATTTTATACTCCCATTGACGTTTTTTGTTCTGATAGACAATCCTGTAGAGCTTTCTGCATTCATTGTCGCCGAGCGGATGGTCTTTACTGCACAGCTGACATTTTATTTCGCAGGTGTGTCCCAGATCTGGGCGTTGCTCCACATCCTCTGTACTTCCTGGTGCGTGGGAAGACATCATCGCGGTGCCCTAAGCTTCCGCATGCGTTGCAAACTTTGTATTTCTTTCTGCATAATACACATCTATTTAAGTGAGATTTACAGTCACCCCGGAACCTCTGCTTTTCCAAACAGTATGAGGACAGTGGTTGCAAGCTCGTGCCCAGGCGTCTGACTCCTAACACGGGGGGTTGCCCTTGATGGTGCGTAGCCGTTGCATTACTTCATCCTCAGTGATTCGAAGGGGAATGTCGTGTATCATCCCCTTTTCCGCAGTATTTGGGCATAGCGACGAATGCCGTGATTTCAATTTTCTGGCCCTCGAATTCGACGACGCATATGGCGACGTAGTTTCTTTTCTGCTCTTCGCTTTCGGTTACAATGAGGATGATTTTTTTTTTGTATTGACCGAGAAGCCGTCCGTGGTTTCTCTGATGTTTAGGTTCGCGGTGCGAGCGATTAGCTCCGCTAGTTCTGTGTTGCCGTACTGAAGTAGGCGGCTGATTCATCCTCGTGGGCGCAGAAATATTTTGTCGGTTCCGTCGGGTTCTTCATCAATTGCTTTTATACCGACTTCGCTGCCAGTCAGCGAACTTGGACGGGGCTGCTTCTCTCCCTAGATCCTCAGAGACGTCGCGTTCCTCATTCTCGAGTGACATCGCCTTTCCTAATTTCTTACTAACAAACCACTGACCGGACTCTTTCAGCTCCATAGGGTCTAAGCTCGTTCCCTCCACGGTTCTGTCCATTTTCGCCGAGCTTCTAACCGGTCTCGTCCGCCGGAGGTGCCTTTGTCTTTCTAGGCCTAAATAGGCCTAGTGTCCCCCGTGGCTTGCCAAGTTCTTCAAAGTCTACAAAATAAAAGAAAGAATCGGCCCACCTTGGAACCTTTAGATTGCGCGGTGAGCGCTTCCTGAATTGAATCGATTCCTTCAGACATTCCGAAATGCAGAGGCTGAAGTAGAACGCGAGCGTTCGTGGTCGATGAAGCCCATCGATTGCACGACCGCTCTCACGCTTCGTCGGCATGGAACTCTAATCTACACTCGATAATACAAAAGCCTGACAAGTGGTTTTTCACACGGTGCGTCACGTTTGCTGTAATTATCTCTATGAACTAATGCACTGTCATTATAATCGCTCCTGCCGTCATTTTCACTAATTGCAGCATCTTCTTCATCGCAACTAATATCCTCATGGTAGACAAGGAGAGCAGGAGGAAGAACGTTTATTTCCGCCGAATATGGCGCGGCAGCCACCTCCGGATCCGCACGCAGGCGTCCAGGGAGGCAGTCTGTCGCACCACGGCCGGAGGACACCCGGCCCCGTCTAGGAGAAGAGGATTTTGTTTCCCTCACTATGCCAGGCTTTGCACAGTTGCTTAAAGCTGTCAGCTAGTGTTCGGAGGCATGGAGGTTCTGTCCCAGTGAAGACAAGATTTTTATTTTTCTGATAACGTCCTCACATTGATTGACAACTATATGGGACCAGTTTTGCAGGCGAACCGACAATAATAAACTATTAAAAGCTTTAGCCTTAATAATTAGTTCACAGGAAAACGACGGCGTGATGACAACACACAAACGACAAGTGTGACAGTATCTGTCACACTTGTTCTTTGGACCCCTAACAGGGATAAAGAGAGGGGCAGAGGGCTGGAGCAAAAGAGAAAGAGAGAAATAGATGACCAATTGGAGGTCTACCGAGTAATTACAACCACCTGTTGATCTTCAACATACTCCAACATTGCACATACAAGGACGACTCTCCATTTCACCTTCATCAAAGGTTTCATTTCATCAATGCCGCTACTGCCTCCCCCTGCTCACAAGATACTATCGCCTCCTTATACTCACATATGGCACACTAAGCTGAGAGCAAGCCACTACACTTATGCGGCTACAAGCACGTAAACAAACAGTCCTGTAGAACAACGTACACCCACATGATATAAAAGCTAACGTCTCCGGCTCGGAGGCACTATTACATGGTCTTGGTTTAACAGATATAACGCCGCTGTCAACATTTAGAAATAGCCGGGAAGAATTGCTGCGTAGTTGGTCTTTCGAACACACATAAAACGTTGCCAGGAACATGTTTGTATAAGTTTCCAGTGATGCTTCACGAGAACGACGGCGGCCGTGAATCGCAGCTGTTCGACGCAGTAAGGAAGCAATCGCACCGAATGACATTTATTCAGGTTAATATCATTTTTTCGACGCGCTGCTACACGGCCTAAGCTAATGCGATTTCCAAATTATGGTAACTGTGATTGATATGCAAATATTGGAGTGCTTTCAATATGATGCGAAGATGACGGCGCTGCAAACGAACGCAGCCTTTAAATTGACATTCACGTCTTGCATACCTTGTAACCAACCTCTCGATTAAGGCTATCAATTACGAAGTCAGCGGCTGTGTCGGCGGAATTTGTTTACGAAAGGGTACGGAAGTTACGCACGTCGCGCTCGACTACAAAAAGCGTACGAGATACAGCAAAAACATACACTTTCCGCACTAAAGCAAGTGTCAAGAGCTACACGTAAAATAGGCAGTATCTAGTGTATTGTCCGACGGCGCTTTTATAGAACCTTCGAGTATCGCCCTACGGCGCAATATACTATACAGCCCCGTTGCTTCCCGTACGTTTTCGCCAGATCGTTCGCTCGGCGTATTAAGGCCCGTCGAAAAATGCTCGAGCTTAGCCTCATTAAGAAAGCATACGGCAAACTCGCAACGCTTGCCACATCGCATGTCGCGAGCTCACCGCAACGACGCTGCCCGCGAAGGCGGCCGACGATGGCGCTGTGGCCTTGTGATAGGCCCTTGTCGTCGCTGGGCCTAAACGCCTAAACGGTTTCGAATAAAAGCCGTAGCTGGAAGTGCTTCGGAAATAGTAAATTTTCAATTCATAAAACTGCCTTACAATCAGTTCAATTGTTTCATAAAATGTCTTACAGCAAACGGAAGCTGTAACATCGGCGACGCTTTAGCAGCAGAACTAGAGAATGAAATCGGATGAGCTGCGTTACACCGGTGGCAGCTGCTAAAAGCAGAAATTTGCTTGTATCGCTGTTCTCAGTTCCAAAATTTCGTTGCATAACAGCGATCTTCAGTAAAAATAATTGTTTTAGATTCCTTTCTGATATTATGCGCGTATTATTTAAGCTGAACAGAGCATATGCTTTTCTGAAGGTTGCGAAAGAAATCTGCCATGTCGGCGACTCGGCGTCGACGGGCCGCGGCAGCAGGAGCTACCTTTTCCGCCCGCACTGAGAGCGGTGGCTACGGGTTGGCTGGCAGCAATGGGCGCCATTTTTTTGTATCTTTTACGACGCTATTTAGCATATTTCACATAGATAACTAGCTGCAAAATTATAGGAGCACAGTGGTATTTAATGCAGGTGGCACTTTTGTAGTTTATTTTGGGTGCATCTTCGCACCGAGTCTCCGGTGTCGACATAACACATTTCTTCATTGATCGCATTCGGATGAGTACCTCAAACTCATTCGATACCTATTGTAATTTTCATCGAATTTCATTATATTTTCTCGTGTAGCAGCAAGCAAATATCATTTTGAACGAGCGTCATTCGATTGAAAAGGCATTAAATTTGCCGTGTGGCAGGACTGAGTGATAACTATGTTTTCAGTGTTTTCTGCTTGTCATTGCACCTTCTGTGAACATTTCTTGTTTGAACTTGGTCGCCTCCGCTAGCCGGGAAGGTACAATACTCATTAGATTGGTGAAACGCTTAGCCAGACATTCTTTAGCATGCATTGACATCGCAAAGCACACGGTTGCATTTTGCGTTTCGCCTCCACCTAATTAAACGCGGGCGGCGCGGTCGACGTCGGTCCCGATAACACAATCCTCCTCAGTAGACTGAGCCACTGCGGTGGGTTATTGAACAGATATTTGCCAATATGGGTTTTAAAACTTGCCACGCAATTACTTGAAGAACAGAGCCAGTGTTGGGCTCTAGAGCTTGTTATAAAGCGCCGTAATTCTGCAGTTGGGCGCGACGGTGCTACAAATGAAATGAAGATGATACTACAATAATAAAATAGAATATACAATTTAAATCTAATATGTTCTTGGCTAACCTGTGACGCAGCTCTTCAGTAATTGCCTCTGCTGATATTTCACTCCCCCATGAAATAGCTACTCGCTCTGCCTTTTCGACGACGGAATACGTGAAGTTCATGCTGTACAGGCGGTGGTAAAGCGCAAGCATGAAATACCCGAACTCTTGCTGCAGGAGCCCAATATGCGCTATTTTTATGATGCCCAGAATGCGGTTTTGCAAGCTGGCTGGCTTTTCCTGCGGTCGCACCGGTACATACCGTTCGCAGTTTTGACGACTCTGCTATAGTTTCTGTAGCAATATATTGCATGTAAATGAAGCAAGCGTGTACCATTAAGCAAATAAAGAACATTTGTTCATAGGTCAAGGAATTAACGAATTAGCGTGGTGTTGAAGTGAAAGCAGGGTTATCAAATGAGCTCCACTTCATACGAAACCTTGTTGACGCTCGTCTGCAGCAGACACTTGATGCATATAGAGGCGATGTAGTTCCAGACGGTCGTGATATCGAGCACATGTCCACTATTATAAAGTGCGATCCCCTTGCGCACACTGTCACCGCGGAATTACCCGCGAGACGGGCACAAACGGCAGATCGCGCACGCGCACCAGGACCCCACTTGCCGCATGAGGCCCGCCTCGTGTTCTGACGGCCGCCGCTACGCGGCTTTTAGTGGCGCCCCTATAGGCGCTGCGCTTGGCGTATACGCACTATCCCTTCAAAAAGAGCAAGAACCGCCGGAACTGCGGAGCCCTCGGTTACTGCGTGGATGTGTGCGCGGCTACAAAGCAACGGCGCTGCCCCGCCTGCGACCATGTCGAACCCCGAGAATCACTCCTGCACACCCCAATTCAAGATTTGCGGCTAAGTACACTTTGACTGCGGTAAAAGCCTCCAAAACGCGTCTTCATATCACATACCTAGTCAAACACGGTACTGGGGTGCCAATTAAGCGAGCCGCCAGGGAAAGCGTCAGTCCTGCTGCCACTTCTCACACTCCACCCCCACACTACACCCGCTCTACTACCCGCAAGCCCTAGGCCCCGCTTCTCACCCCGGAGGCCTTTCCTGTGTTTCAAATTATCGCACCAAACAATCCATGTAAACCTTACAAGCTCAATACCTGGTCCCGATACCGGACCCGAATTGGCAAATACCACCTCCAATCCCCCCGAGAACTGCCCAGGCACCCATCCGCCGTACCAGTCAGGCGAGCTGGGCAGGTGTGGTATCCGATGACTCCGCCAAACCTCTGTGTAGAGAGCTGTTGCTTGTCCGCGCGCAGTTCGCCTTCCTCCAAACCACCAACCTCCATATCTAGGCCCAGTGGCATGCCTTCCAGCAGGCCAAAACTCCCACCACTACCCCGGTGCCAGTGGCCTCTGCCACACCTTCCTCCGTACTCTGCCACTTCCACCCCTTCCTACTCGCGAACTGCCGGCCAAACAACGGGCCGCAACTCCCACTATCTCACCGACGTCACCAACCTCGCCCAACTTAACCCAAGCCCTATCCCCACCCCCATTTCTAACAACTTTCAGAGGCAATTATTCAAGCCGTGGTGCCGACGGCCGTCCACCCATGAATTCTGTAACCCCATTAGGAAGACCTTCAAGTGGGTGGGAGCGAATGGACGCAGCTCACATGAGCTCCATTATTTCCCAGCAAAATACTTTTTGGCCCGTTTCACTCACCAACTTTGCCCAGGATATTCACCTACCGCTTCAGACCCATCATGCTGATTTCCAGACAAAGGCAAGCAAAATTTCATGAATTTTCTACCAAATTGTTCTGGCCGCAACAGCTGTGACAGCTAAGACCAATAGCTGTCGCAGGTGTTGCTAGTAAGCCTAATAACGATAGTGGCGCGTTCAGACCTAGCGGTGGAGGTGACGTCACGTCCCGCAGAGCCCAACTACGCTTCGACTAGAGTATACTAGAATTTTTGAGTGGCGCGACTGAAGCCGGCGCGCCGTGCATACCAGCGCCCCCCTTTCTTGAAGAAAGTAGTGATGGCGCTGACGTCGTACACTCTTGCAGCAAGTTGGCGTGTTCCGACCTGTATGCGTGTGTGTGCGTGCGCGCATGCGAGCTCTATCACAGATTTGTGACTCAAATGGAAAGAAATCAGCGTTTAAATTACTGTTATGCGCCCAGGTGCAAGACTGGGTACGCTCGCACGGTCCAAGGCCGCAAGGTATCGCTTTTTGAAGCCCCAAGAGATGAAGAGTGACGACTTGTCTTGGAGAAAAATCTTTGTAGGCTTGATAAGCCCCTCGACGCCGATTGCGCTGTTTGCGAGCTTCACTTTGAGCCTCATTTAATCGTGAGAGAGTATGTGCACATAACGGAACAGACGTTCGAGTGCGAAGAGCGAAGAGTCAAATCAGCTCTTCGGCCTGATGCTGTGCCGACGATTTTACCGAATGTGCCTTCATACATAACGAAGAAAATACCGCCTCCGCGGCCACTGACAAAACGGCGTCAGTTCGCGTCTGATAACGACGGCGAAAAAAAACGACGTCGCATTGACCGAGGTAAAGTGGCGTCATCAGACGAACGTGCACTAGCCGCTACTGAGAATAACGAAGCCGAAGAAGCGGATCACGCAGTTGTCGACTTTGCTTCTGAGCCAGGTGCCTCCCTTGACGACCTTTTCAAGCTCGCCGTGCCATCGAGATCGTGGGCACGACATGAATTCCCCGATTTCAATGTTTTGCCATACGTTGAGTGCAAGTTCAACTTTTGCGCAGGCGTACTCGCCATCGAGAGATAAGTGTTTTTCAAATACACAGGGGAAGGTAGTGTGGATTGTGAAGTGTTCGTGCGGAAGAAAACAATCGAGAAGTGCCACTTAGTAGCCGTGACGGAAGCCACAGACGCTCTTCAAAGAGCTGCAAGCATTCCAGTTTGTTGCGGGGCTGTGGAAGCTTCGTCTCTCTCTGAGCTTGCGACAGGTCTCTAGGCATCGATTGAGAACAGGGAGTCTTGTTCAGTGTGAAGCACCTGGGAGAATCAGCAATTGAAGGTGAGACACGGCAAGGGTAAAATTATTATGAAGCATAGCTTGATCAGCGTGTGCATGTTCTGCTTCATTTAGTGTTTCTCTGCAAAAAGATCACTGCCACTTTTGACAGGTGCTTTGTAATTTCTTGCTTTGAGTTATTAGCAATGCAGTTGAAGAACACAGACACGAAAATAAGTGCTTCTTGTGTGCCTTTTTTTCCGGGCACCGTGTCTGTCAAGCGCTTTGTTTATAATTAACTAAACCATGAGTTATCAGCTAGTTCATCAGTACCTCTTAGGACCCAAAGTCATTTCCTGATATTTTTATGAATTATTTTATCAAGCAAATATTATTACAGTATGTGTTACAGTCACTAAGTCCTGGTGCATAATCGTTTGGTTGCACATGGTGTATAAGTTATATGCACTTGTAGGCAGCCACTTTGAATAGCGTCTGTTAGATGTGAGAGCACCGCAATGTTATTTCAATAAACATTTCAAAAATTTCAGGGCAACTGTGTATGTCCTGCAAGTACCTGCAGAAAGCTCTGCAAACCAGAAAGTGTTGCCATCGAAGGAAAACGGCAAAACCTTGCAATACGTCCCGCAAGCTGCGAGCCATTAAGAAGAAAGCCACGAGGCTGCAGTCTGCTGTTGACACTCTTAGTAAGAGCTTTGCTAGAATGAAGGCAGCCAGAGCAACGAGAACTGAGCACGTCTTGGAGCAGATACTGCAAAATCTGTCAGACAACAGCAGCTTCCTGTAAAGCATTGCTCTGAAGCGGCAAAAAGAAAAAGCATGCGAGGAATGTCTTATGACAAAGATTGGATGCTAGAGTGTATACTACTAAAGATGTGGAGCCCTAAGGCCTACGACTTTATCCGCACACAAGAGATATTGGTGCTTCCGGGAAGAAGCACCATAAGAAAGTACATATCGATCTACATGGCTACATTTGGCTTTAATAAAAAATACATGAAACCGTAAAGGAGAAGACTTCTGTGAGGAACCCATTTAAGTGCCATGGAGGTTTAGTATTGGATGAATTAAAGCTGTCGGAACATCTTTCTGTTAACACAGCTTGCAAAGTTAATGGCTTTGTTGACTTGGGCCTTTATACACCATCAGAACAGAAACACTTGCCATGCAGCCATTGGGTTGTCATGTTTGTACGCCTAGTAGGAAGCTGGAGCCAGATTCTTGGAGCATGTGCTATCCATATTAATATCAAAGAAGAGCTGCTGGCAAAGATCATTCTCGAGGCAACAATCTTGGCTGAGAGTTCAGGACTCTTTGTCGACTATGTAGCATGTGATGCCGCAACGTGGAACCTTAAGATGTTGCGAATGATGGGTGTGCGAGCAAACTCTAAAGACATTCTTGCAAAGAGGAAACACCCGTCGGATGCCGATAGACACCTATATTTGCTGTCTGACTTTCCTCGCCTGGTGAAGAATGTTCGCAACACACTTCTTACTACAAGCTTCCACACACCACATGGGATGGTAGCTCAGATTTTTGATTGACACATTGCAAATGATCTGTAGTGTCTTCTAAAGTATATGTCACTGAAAGGTATCACTTGGTAATGAATGTAAGACAATTATGCGCACAAGATTTGTAGAGATGCCAGTTAAGCACTTTCTTAATGTGAAACATTAAGCTCGTTGTTCTAACAATACATTTACCCAAATGCAACCATAATATGAGCACCCTGTATAAAATGTTTTACAAAAAGAACAACTATGCCCTTATATCTTGTTCAAGAAAGGTTTCAGTAACACAGCAATGCTGCTAACTTCTGAGTCATAAGTATGTTCTGCAGAAATGCCCAATATTATTTTCTTTATTATGATTTATGAGCACATCCTCGTTGGAAATTAGAGTGAAACATTATCTTAATCTTTTAGTATGATATTTTCTTGCATTTAAGCTCTCTGCATCGCTTTGATCAAAATGGCTGTGAAAAATAATGGTGCTGAAATTTTCAGTTATTTGTAATCTGTATTATGACAGAAAACTAATACATTGATTTGCGTGTTTTACTTAATTTCAAGTCTCTCTGCAACCACTTCGAGAAGCTTCACACTCGACTCAAACAACATAACAATGAAGTATGCCCCGGCTTACTAAAGTGCATTTGGAACCAAACAACTTTGAAAAAATACGGTGCTTCTATGCCTTCCAGTTATTCAGCTCTCAATCATTAAGGGGCATTCAGCTGTACAAAGGGCAGATTGAAGCATGATGTGGAAACGCTGAACCAACCCAAAAGTTCTTTACGTAAGACTTCTCTGTATAATCAGGCTGCTTACATTACATCATTAATTATTACGTTATTGTTTTTGGGCCCTTCTGTAAAAAATTTTAATTTCACAATGCGGGTTGAGGTTGAGGTCGACCTCAGGTCGACACGTTGAGGTCATTTTGAGGTTGAGGTCGACTTCATGAGGTTGCCCACCTCTGCTCTCAGGTGACCAGTTTGAGCTGACAGCCATAGATGTTGTGCCCATAAAGGAACAGCGGGCGAGCACAATTAAGCATCTGTTTCCAAACAGAGCACTTGATCTGTAAAACGCCGTATAGTCTTCCAATATTAACAAGCAAACAATTGCCACTCTAACTGCTTATGAACAGGAGTTTTCGCAAGGAACTTGGCAATGAATTTGGGCCAAAGCTCCGATTCACCGAACCACAGACCGCGGTCAACCTGACGTCCATGACAAGCACGCAGTTAGTTTGTCCAGCATCGCGAGAAAAGAAGCGAAGCTCACGGTGGTCTTTCGCTAGCACTGCTACATTTCTGAATGTACAAACTACAGGCGCGCATACACGACAAACATGCAGCGTTAGCGCATAGACACCCGACATTGTGCTTGGCACTGTTCGGCGAGCAGCAAAGCCGTTAAGTCAGCGAATTCAGAAACCGAAACAAGTCGAAACCAGACGAGGCAGCCGAAGCAGATAGAAGTGCTAGCCATAGCCATTATGCGTTGGTGGCGTCGCGCCTTTTTTTCTTGTGTGCTGCTGAGGGCCTTGCTGCAGGCGGCTTCATTCTTTCGAGATATACGAGGCACAGAGCGCAACGAAATAGCCCGTGCATGTGCAGACGCGTGGTCAGGTTGTGTGTATACCTGTGCAAAATGTGTGCTCGCGTGCCCGACAGGTAGTGAGTTTCCTTTGTGCGCTCCCACTGCAAACACTCCGCTGACGACGGGACTATTGGAGGGCGGCCGCCACCCGGCATACATCTGACATCTCGGAGGCAAGTTAATTTCCATCTTTCCTGTACATTCTCCTAAAAACTTTGCGCAGAGCTGATGATGCATGCCAACACAGCGCTAGTTCGTAAATATCAAGACGCGCATGTCATTATAAATACGGTAGTTTTTTTTTGACGAGGGAAGGGTGAATGCGTTTGCAGTGTCTTGAAAAAGAGACAGTTAGTGCCTGGGGCTGCACGCTTAGAGTAGAATATGCCGTACAAATCATCACTCGTAAGACCATTGCGGTGTGCACGATGCTGGCGCCTACTGCAATTCAGCCTTCGGCAAGAATTTAGAATGGGCCAGTTCCAAGTGCCTCGACCCGGCCCTTATGTTGCGCTGCAGTTGAAGATCCGGCGCTTGTGCAGTTGCAGCTACACGGATTGAATAAGCGGTAAAACCTACCTGCGTTACAACAGGGCTAGATCATTATTCTTATGTACTATAAATATTGCGGATTATAAGATATGGAGCCGGCGCACATGCGAAGGCAGTGTGATTCAGCAGCAACCGTACTTAAACTCTATTGTCGAGCTTTGGGGAGTAGAAGGGGAAAAACGTTTTGAGCTATTGTGAACTTTTTCACCTTATTGGCTTGACATTTTCTTTTTCATACTTTGTCGTGACTGAAGTAATCGCCAAAACCTGCTAAGTGCATATAAATGACAGACACCAAACTCAAACCTTCAGTCCAGAGATGTCAGTAAGGTGTAAAGGTAATTGTGTATTCAACAGTACCAATGGTATTGATTTTCTTGTTTAAATATTTACAAAATAAGCGAAACAAATCTGACTTGTAGGGCTGAGATGCCCCATTGACATCTTCTCTGATATGAAATTTGAGTCAAAATGTGTGCAGTTTTCTTGTACTCAGTATACCACTGACTCATCACAGATGTGGGAGTATAAAATTCATGCAAGTTTCAAAATGAAGAGTGCAAGCAGAATTCCAAGCAAAACAAGCCTTTGCTTTTTAAAGTATCATTAAGTTGTGGAGTTTTGTTTAAATTTATGCAGTTTTTTAGAAGCAACTGTAGATGTTGACATGGAATTGGTGTGGTGTCTGGATCTAGATTATGAATGGTTACCACATTTATGTATTGCCTGGTTGCGACATGCACTTCCAGACATTGTTTGAACAGTCACATCACATTTTGCATTTGGCTTTTTACTTTTTTAAAGTGTTTCCACTTTAGAGTGCATAGCCTTTCACAATTCATAATTGATCCGGTGAGCATGTATTGGCATGATAAAAGGTTTGGAAGTTCGAGAGCATTGTCCCTTCATGATGCACAAGGGGCAGACTGCTAACTCCACTGGTACCACTATCTTCCTAGATATCACTCATATTTCTATACAGAATACATGTTTTCAGAAATATATATTTCTGGTCCGACTCTGCACACTCTTCAGTTGACATAATGGGAGCTAGGGACGAACTTTTGCCTTTCTTGGTGCACTGCTCCTATTTCGTTTGAAGAGCCGCCACATTTTGTGCATGCAAACACTGCATGTTCATAGGGTGGTGAAGGAGCAAACCTGGTTGCCTTGTGAAGGCCATGAACAATATGCTGATGATAGGCTGCCTTTAGAATGACTGGCTTGCATTTCTCGGACTGTTTTGTATGTTCAAGGGTTGCATAAGCTGCCACATATATTGCTTTGATTTGATGTTGAGGTGCTTGGCATGATTAAAAGTCAATGTCATGATCAAATTCTTCAGAACATTCAGACCATGCTATGATTGTACTCCTGGCTTAAGTTGCAGACATTGTTTGCTGGTTATACCTTTGAGAGGAAATCTAGTAGATGAAGCTACTGGCAGAGTGCTTGCTTGGTATTCCAACCTAACCACCCAAACGTCACTGTTTACTGGAAACAAATTGTTCAAGCTTCCAGCCTTCCACTTGTTTACTCGTACCTTGGAGTGAAGCGCATTTACGCCTTGGCACATGGCAGGCTCAGGGGCTCGTTCATCGCCACTGTACTAGGTTAGACCTCCAGTTGACTCGAAATGCCTTTTGCCATTGCCTTGAAATAGTGCTTAAAAGAAGATTTGATGACAGAAATACTGTTTGCACTCTTAGTAGGTAAAGAAGAGTTAGCATAACATTTCTTATGAGTTACATTAACTGGCATCTCTAGATGCGTGTTGTGCCTGCTATGGGCACTGAATTCTTGGTGTGATATCGGAGGTTCCTGTAGAATCGCAGACTTTTATAATGCTGCTTAAATTATGAGCAGATCGAGGTGATAGATGACAAGACTTTACTAATGTTCAATTCCAATCACAGGGTTTGGTGACTTACAGAACATTGTTTTCTGCTCTTTTTGGAGTAACTGTATTCCAAATGCAGATCCGGAACACAGGTCCCATCTTCCCAATGCAGATGGGGAGCGATTGCTGAGCCAAGATTGGTCCCTCTGCCGAAATCAACAGAACCGGCTAGAAGTTTGCTTGAGTATTTTTTCAGCTGCACCTTTCATTTCCAGTAGCATGGTCTGCTGTGCTGACTGTGCCCTCTGTGCTCCATAATAGATTATCATTACTTGCCGCTGCTATGAATGCAAATTGCTGTCATGAACTAGAGCTTACTCTTGAGGACAGCAAGTCTAAGAGCAGCAGTATTATGCAATAATCATTTTAAAGCTCGGAGTGTGACTAGAAGACTTTGTGCGGAAACCATCTTTATGTACTATTCATGAACGAAAAGCCATTCCTGAACTCAAACAGTGAAAATAGTGAACTGCGACTTCCTTTTATTTGAGAATAGTGCCAAAGAATTTTTACCCTGGTTGCCTGCACTCGGCTATACGAAAGAATGGCATAAACTGTTGATGTCAATACCATCCCACAAAGCAGTGGGAGAAATTCAGACCTATTACAGGTTTAAAAACAGCTGACACGCGTAGACGAAGCACGGACTAGCACAAAGAATAACAGGCAATTCTTCTGTCAGTCCATGGGCACCACCTACTTGCGCTGGCATGAGTTTCAAACGCAGAGTCGGGACACAATCTGTACTGGATGCAGGTGCTCTTTGGCGGAGCAGGCAGACCACTTCACTTCTGGGATTGCAATTCACTGTATGTACAGAGGAAAAACAGGTGAACGTGTCTCTGCTGGCATATGTCGCATTGCCTGATGTCATCCCTTTTGCTTTCAATATGTGCTAGTGACAGGAATGTTCATAGCACAAGTAGGAGTGAAGACACTGATCTGCGCCATTATTGAAATGCCGAGATGTTAGCAGGGGCAAACATCTCTTCGCATCACCGCGAAGCTTGCTAAGGCTCAGTTCCATGTACGAGCAAGCTAGTATAATGCGGGCATATGTCAGGCAGCTCTTTAGCTATGTGCCTATAGCAACTGCTGCCATACCTTTAATGAGAACTCTTGACTAAAAAGGCAACCTTTCACAAAGAGCAAAGTAAATGATAAGAATGGCTTTTTTTAAATTTAACAAAGCTGGTGGTCACAGTGAAGAACTCATGCCACGACTGTTAATATGCCTCTACTGCCCCAATTGTGAAGCAAGCATATTGAAATTCTTGAATGAGCATGCTTACAGTCGTGAGCAGCTCTGTTAAATGTGCGTCCATAAGGGTGGCACATTGTTTCATTGTTCAAAAGAATTCTAAACAATAGGTGGTTTGGAACTTAAAGGGGAAAGAACAGAGAAGCTGGCTGTAGAGGCAGAAATACTGCAAATGGTGAGTGGTGGACAGGTGCCAAGCTGTCTTGATCTGCACCTGGACTTTGCAAGTAGCCTCGTGTTACTCATTAGCCGCTGCTTAGCCATACCCAGCTTATATAAGATTGGCTTGTACAAAACATGCTTGCAAATGTAACCCTCTTCAAGGCTACCTACACCCTACTGTGGTGGCTTCAGTGTTTAGGGCATTTGACTAGTGAGCTGGATGACGCGGGCTCGGTCCGAGCCGGGGTGGTTACATTTCGGTGGTAGCAAAGTCCCCATGTGCTGTACAGTGTCAGTGCACATTAAAGGAGTGTAGATAGTCAAAATTATCCAGAGCTACCTACTATTGCTGACCCTCATTATCTAAATTTCTTTGGCATGTTGAACCCTGTCATCAAATCAAGGCTGCCTACTGTTAACCTTAGTAGATGACCTTCGTAATGCCACAAAGTCTGCCCCTCACCACTCTCCGAAATTTCGTTTTTTGCAACTCAACTCAGGTTACTTACAGTTTGATGACCCCCTTCTCTCAAAAACACTAGCAGTTGAACACTGAAACACTAGCAGTGAACTATGAGAAAATGCTGATTTGGTCATAAACGTTTTTTTCATGAGAATTTGGTCAATCTTATGACCATTGAAAAGTCGCTGAAAGGTTCATGTCACAAGCTAGGTGGCTTTACAGATGGCTTGGATATGATATCAGAAGTGCTATGATGGTTAACTATGGTTAGCGTGCAATACCTTCATGATGAATGTGGTGAATGCAGATTAGACATTTTGCTCCCATTTTATTTCACCAGTGGGTGCCTGGTGAGTTGTCAGTGCAAGCTATTGATAGTTTCACTTTCTTCATGGAGTTTGCATAGCTGTGGAATCCTCACAATAGCTGAAGTATTATAATTATGGTTCACTAACTACTGTTTTTTCAATTATAAAATAAGTAAATACGCGGTCAGCAACCCTAGAGTGCAGCGTGCTATTCACCTGGACGCCATAGATATTTTAATCATGCCATACCCCTGTGTTACTTTTAGTTTTCAATTCTACTAGTCTTGATCACGGTAGCACATCACTATACTCGGGGATAACTGTGGCTATGCAGCTGAAGTTAGGAAGGAAGGAGGAGGCAACATACCTCTTTCCCCTTGCCATGTAGAGTGGGTTACTTCAGCCCTAGTGACCTTGCATTAACTCTGCAACTTCCTCCCTTCACTTCAACCCAGTACACTCCTAGCCCAAATAGTGAGCAAACCACTCTTCACGGCAAGGAGATAGAAACTTTCTTCCTTTCCTTTCGTACCTCGACTCGGCTGCATAGCCCCAAAACATTGTCACCATGTCACGCATCAACAACCTTAGATATGCGGATGATACCACTCTAATGGCAGAAAGTGAATTGGATCTCAAGAGACTTCTGATGCGCGTACAAGAAGAGAGTGAGAAGTTTGGGCTTAAACTGAACATTAAAAAGACGAATATCATGGCGTCTTGCCCTATCAAGTCCTGGAGCATCAATGGACAAGAAGTGGAAGCTGTGACAGATTTTCTGTTCTTGGGCGCCAAGATTACCTCGGAAGGAGACTGCAGCCATGAAATTAGGAGACGCCTGCTTCTGGGAAAGAGAGCAATAGTTAGCCTTGACCGCCTAGTAAAGAGCAGAGACATTAGTCTGCCAACAAAGATCCGTATAACTCGGTCTTTCCAGCTGTGATGTATGGATGCGAGAGTTGGACTGTGAAAAAGGCTGACCGCCGAAGAATTGACGCGTTTGAATTGTGGTGCTGGCGAAGACTCTTAAGAGTTCCTTGGACTGCCAGAAGACCATATCAGTCGATATTGTCGACCATAAACCCTGACTGCTTATTGGAGGGTCAAATTCTAAAGTTAAAGCTCAGCTACTTTGGTCATCTGATGAGAAGAGAGGAGTCGCTGGAGAAAGATTTGATGTTGGGAAAGGTTGAGGGTCGCCGGAGAAGGGGTAGGCAGCGAACACGATGGTTAGATGGCATGCTCGAGGCATTGCAGATGAAGCTAGGTGATGTTAAGAAGATAGTGAGAGACCGGAAAGCGTGGCGTGACATGGTCCATAGGGTCACGAAGAGTCAGACACGACTGAACGCCTGAACTGAACTGAACTGAACAGCAAGATTCAATGCCACATTTCTTCTCAGTGTCAGAGCACCTTCTGCTTGCTCTATACCGCCCTTGCAGCCGCCCAGTGTTTTGTTTACCACAGATAATCATGTCTGTTTAAGCTGTCTTGGCATGGAGAGCTGCATATCTGAGCCAACTTTCATGCTTGATGATGAGGCTTTCATTGATTGGCTTTAAGTTTCATGAAAGGTGGTCATGTGTGTTGATTAGTGTCACATGAAGTAAAATTTCACGGACTAAAACACAATCATAAGGATGGCAATTTGGGTGAGTTGGTAAGGTGTTATCTTGAAAGTAGCAGCACGAAAAAACAAGGATGTGAAAAGAAGCAAGCAGATGATAACTCGCAACTAAATTTATTGATGCAAATAAGAAATATATGATGCGAAACAAAACCGCAAACCGCTCAAACACCAATAAGTAGACAGCAAAACATGAATCACTAAAACTTCCGAACGGTTCCATTTGAGTAGATATAGGTAGAGGTAAACTTGGCTGTGCATTGTAAAGAATGCACTGGTTGCTTTCAGTTTCTTTCTGCTGCGCACATTCTGGCTGTCATCCATTGCAAATCAGCTGGGAAATCATTGAAGCTAGACACATTTTACAACTAGGTAATGAATGTGTTAGTGAGCCATCCATTGTGTTACCATGCAGTGAGTTGGGTTATCTAGATTGGGAACTGTTCTTAAATTTTAGTGATTCTTGTCTTGCTTTTTGCTTATCAGTGATGCAGTGGTTTGCGTTGTTGCTCGACTTCTTTATATATTTCATGTGTGCTTCAATAAACATTAGTGGTAAGTTAGTGCCTCTATTGGCTCCTTTCATACCCTTGTTTTTTCTTGCTGCTTCTTTAAAGATAAAATACAATCTTTGCTACTTCGGTCATAAAATGAATTTTAATGAAGTTCCACATCTCTTAGAAAAGTAGTATTGTAGCTGCAAGCATGTATTAGGCCCTGCAGTACCAAATAAGGTGCTCGCTCGATGTAAAGCATAAAGAAAGGGAGGGCTTGTCTGATTTCGAACCTTGTGGGAACTGGTGGATTATGGATAGGCTGTTAAAATGCACTTGCAGTTAAAGTCAAGTAAATGCTTTTTTATTTTTAACTAGGGGCATTTTGATGGCTGACTTGCTCTTTTGCCAGGCTGGCAACGAGATGGAGTGAATGGAGTTATTTTATTTCACTGTTGGTATGTCTCAGGTGATGTCAACATTGTTTCTTCTCTGGCATTGTAGGCAATCGCCCTTTAACTAATTGAATCCCAAACGAAATTTTGAATTAAAAAATAATTTAAGATTATTTAGCAGGAAGAGGCATATTTCATGCAGTGACCTGCACCAGCATGTCGTGCATCATTTCAAGAAAAAAAAAACAGTATTGTGGTGTTCCTACTCTGTGATTTTATTTCTTGTTCACAAAGCCTCTGCATGTACGTGTTGCACTATATTACGTTTAGACTAATTTTTTGGGTCATGATACTTTTTACCTTACAGCAAGCTCCATGTGGCTTCGTAAGCAATGGCTCCTTCAAGCTCTGTACCCTTTGCCGGAATTGTGCAGTGCTGTGGTGGGCAAGAAGCAGGACATCGATGTAAGTACTGAAGACATCTTTCAGCATGTGTAGTTTTTCATTTTCCTAACTCACTTCTGCATTTGTGACCCCTCATGATTATTTTGACATTTAGGTTTCTTCAGTGTTTTCTTTGCTTGCTCCCGTTGCTTACTGGCTATGACATTTGGCTGTTGAGTATGAGAATGCGGAGTGAAATGGTGCCTGTGGCCTGTTGATAGAGGCAAAATGCAAATTTGCCCACATTTGGTGCCGCTGCATAGCTTGAAGAGCTTTTGTGGAAGAGGGCTCTGGATATTAACCCAGAGCCCTGCTTCATGATGTCTCTCATAGCTCATGTTCAGCTTTAGGGTAATAAAAGGACATTGATGACAAGCTGAAGCTATCTTTTATTATAAATTACTGCATTGTATCCACTAAAGTGCTACTTACTGAAAATGCGAGCTTACTTTAAGACAGGAAAAGCCAGAAGTTTTGAAACAGATATCATTTCAGCTGATTTTTTAAGTTATACATGATGCATACATACTTTATTGGGCGCAGGCCCCAGAGCCTGGGCTGGTAAGCCGTTCCCTTCAATATGAGGATCATGGAGTGAGGGTTTACACAGGCCTTTGATATCACTGAGTACCCTTGGTTTTCGGGAACTATTTCAAGGAGCTTTGGCACTCCTGAAATTATTTGCTTCTTGAAATTCTCAAAAAAATTGCACGTCTTTTCCTCTAAAAGCGAGCCTACATGGAAATTAAAAGTGCACTTCAGAGGGAACAATTGAAGAGAGCATGAGCCTATATAATATAAACCCAAAGTGACAGCCTGGCATGCGTCCAGACCAGGGTAACAGGTGGCCCTCTTTTAATCAGTTGCCGCATCTCTTGTCCCTATTTAATTTTTCTTTTTTTTTCAGCATATCTGTCTTTGTTTCCCTAAATTTCACGCGACATTTATGCAAACCTGCTGTGAATAACTTTTTCTCAAATTGGAACTCCTTGAAGACCTTCCTGGAGGGTTTTCTTTCTGGTCTTCCTGTCTTCAACTAGACCTGTTGACGGCTGCTTTCTTATAAATCAGCTCCGACAAATTTCCTTTCTAAAAGGCCCCCCTGCACTTTTTTGGTAGCTAAACTGAGTGCGAATACATTTTGTATGTAAAGTGAAAAGAGAATAGAGGGGAGTGTTATTGATAATACTATGCCATATGTAATCATAGACCAGGAATGAAGTATGGGGTTTTTCTGGCAGAATATTTCTGCAATGCTTCCCTGCTCAGCACAAACACCTTCACTGTGGCGGCCAAACCTGTATTGGGGGCAGAAATAGGCAGCTGCCAGGAGACATTTCTTTTGACAATGACCACATCCATTACCTGCTCCACTAAGTAATAAAATTATTAACCCCCCCCCCCACTTCCGCCCCTTCTGGTTTTGAATAGTGAAGGCATGCTCCTCGTCAGATTCGTGCATAACATGAGGTTTGATACAGAAGTATTCAGCATTGCACCCAACTTCTGCCCCAAAGGGAATTGGGAGGATATGTTGCATGTCTTCCGTGCACAATTGCGTGATACATCAGTGACATAGCCTATATGTTACGTGCACATATCTTGTGCAGTTTGTATTCTTTTTTTCCTTGGGAGAGAAGCGCTGCTCAGTCAAAAGGCATGATGCAGGAGAATGTAGAGTGAGCGCCGATTCTGTGCGTTTGCAATCTTTTGCTTAGCTTTCATTCTTTTTCTTCTGGTGGTTTAGCGAGTGTGCCGGTATTCGAGCAAAGCAAGGACACGGAGTCAAGAGTCTGCTTCTTCACAGTGCGCTGCAGGGATTGTGCATTTGTTTTCCTCATTGTAATGAAAACATGCAACGCTAGTGCATGAGTTACTTACACACACGCACGCCACACACATGCTGTTTTGCAGTGGCAGAAAGGAAATAACTGTCAAGACTGAGAGCATCTTCTAAGGGCACATAAACGTCGGTGTTTGAAATTAAGCAGTAAATACATAAAAAAGATGTGGCTTAGCTTATGAACCAACAATTTTTCGGCACTATCTTTTCACACAACGGGTTTAACTTAAGGTACAAATGTGGCCGATCGAGCCCTGTGCTCTAACGCGCTGCGCACAGAAGCAATCAAATTTTGAGCGCTCCCTGTACTGCTGTTCAGGCCAAAGCAACCCAAACCTCATTGAAACAGAAGTGACGTGACTATGTCGCTCCCGCATGTCCTGCATTGGTTTTTGTTTCTTCATTTTACTGGGAGGGAGTGAGAAAAGGGCTGCCTGGTCAGCGAGGGAAGGACGAAAGGGTGCTGGGATGTTGGCCGTCCTTTAAAACGAGTGGCGGGTGGGAAGTGGGAATGGAGGTAATGGGAGGGGAGTCTAAGTGTCCTGCGAGCTAAGCGCAGAGCAGCGTGCATGCTTTCTTTTTTTATTTAGCAGTGCGTAAAGAATGAAAGAATCGAAGCGGGGGAGGGGCAGGCTGGCCAACGCATGTGGCATGGTTTCAAGTTAGTCATGGCTTGGAGCTGCCTCGGCAAAGTACAGAGCAGTGTGCATGCTTGCTTGTTCTTTTTTTTACTTAGCAGTGCGTAAAAAATTAATGAATGGGGGGGGGGGGGGGGGCAGGCCAATGCAGGCAGCACGGTTTCAAGTGAGTTATGGCTTGGAGCTGCCTCGGCAAAGCACAGAGTAGTATGCACGCTTGCGTTTTTTTGTAGCACCGAAGGTTTGACCGCTTCTGTGTCCGCACATTGGCCGGTTTTGTACCTTGAGTTAAGCCCCTCAGTGATACAAGCCTGCGTCACTTTGGGGCGTTAAACCCCATAAAGCAAACCTTATGTGTATAATTCCATTGCTTAATCCAAAAGTCAAAGTTTACGCGCCCTTTAGAAGATGCTCTGTCTTGACAGAATTACGTTTTTTTGCGCCACTACATAACTGTATGTGTATGGGCGCGTATGGGCGTGCGTGTGCGCAAATAACTCGCACTCTGGTACTCAATATATATGCAGCCCCGCACACGGCAAGTACACTTGCACATTTTTTTTAGACTGCAGAAAGCAAACGCACCATGCCTGCGGCATGCTGCGAAAAAGCAGACTCACGACTCCAGAATCCCCGCATTGCATTGCATACCAGCCATCCCCCAACCAAACTATCGGAAGAAATAGAACGAAAACAAAAGAAAAAACGCACAGAATTGGTGCGCACTACCCTCCCGCGCATCGCGTCTTTTGACTGAGCCGCATGCCTCTAAAAAAAATCAAGGAGATGTGTGTATGTGACATATAGGCTACGTCACCCATGTGTCACGTCACTGTGCACCCAGGACGTGCAAAAATATTCTCCCACAAGGATTTTGCTATATAAGATAGGTGACGCATTGAGCAATTCAAGGGGTGAGAGGCACTTAAGAGCACAATTACCTACTATAATCTATATGATCTCGAATGGGCCAGGTGCAGCAGACAGCTTGTGAGATTCAGTATAGTGACAGGAAATCTTCACTTCATAAGAATACATTCATTTCTACTCCACGCAGCCCTGAATACCTGCTTTTCATTTATTGGTAGTTATGTGACCTTGAGGCCTCATAGACTGGCACTCAACTTGTAAACACTTGACATCTTATCATTTGCTCTCTCTGTGGGCTTTCGTCTGCGGGTTTACAAGCTTTTTACCAAAGTGGATACAGTGAGTATGCACAGATCTTTTCTCTGAAGCATTGCCTGAGTGACAGTCCATGTCAACCCTGGTTAACTTAGAACTTCTGGCACATTATTTTTTCTAGGTATGACTTTGCAATCCCTCCTGACATCCCAGCTTCTGACACCAAGTATGCATAATCATGGTCTATCACTAACTCCAGTGCTGTAATTGATCATCACATACTTCTGTGGTGCTACACATTTTACGTTGTCACTGTATATGAGCAGTGTTTCAGAACCTATAGATACTTAGTGCTGAGCTACGGTACAAATCTGAGGACTAATAGCAAGTTTGCTCTGCTTGGTGGCTTCCACAGACAAGGACAGACTTGTGGGGAAGGCATGTTGCGTACATACCTGCAGCCAACCATTCCGATTTTCTAGAAGACTTCAGATTTTTGACCAAACGTTCTGATTGCACGATCACTGCCCTAAATCTTCCGGTAAGGGCCCTCTGCCTGCAAAGAATGTCTTTTGCGGAACCGGCACCTGTGAATCAGCAGCCGCAATATAATTACGAGCATCTCCATCAGAGGCCACACTAGCACCATCGACATCATTGGCTAAGTAGGAAATCAATCAAAGCAAACTTTAGCCGAGCAAGA
Source organism: Amblyomma maculatum (assembly GCA_023969395.1). Classification (NCBI taxonomy): domain Eukaryota; kingdom Metazoa; phylum Arthropoda; class Arachnida; order Ixodida; family Ixodidae; genus Amblyomma; species Amblyomma maculatum. The sequence continues at coordinate 130,554 of JAJIZL010031316.1, read as the reverse complement.
GTAGGTGTCGCTGGCTGCGAAAACAGTTGGTGTACTGCAATCTTTGTAGGCAGTGATGCACAGCTAATGCAGCCACAGTAGATATAGATGCTCTGCTGGCTTCACTTTCGATCTCAGCTAAGGGCAGCCACTCAGTGTACTTGAGGTTAAAGGCTTTGCCCAAATGTCACGTTATCTGGTCCTTCTTATTGAGCTTAGCCGCATGCCTTATGTTACAAAGCTGTTCTATGCTCAACAATGGCGTGATCGCTGTTCTTTCGGAACCAACGCAGCCAACAACGGTCACGGACGAAATTACATGTAAAAGGGCTAGTTATGATTTTGCATTAAAAAACTTAAACAGCGCTCCGATGGTGCTGACAGAAAACTGTGGTGGTGGGCATGCAGATCAGTTTTGCATTTGCTATAGAGACGTAGTTGGAACGCTCGGTAGCGGCTTGAAGATATCTCGACGGACGCACACCCTTAGACATGCATTGCATGCTTGCTGCTGCATGTGTTTATGCTTAGGATGTTTAGATTAGGACGCATCAGACACTGCCTGAAAGTAGCAGCCCCCTCCCATTTTTAGTCTTAGCAAGTACGTATACAGGAAGCTGGGGCCACTAGTAGTGTGATTGAGCCTTGTGAACAATGTCAACATCTGTGCTACAGGCATCAATGGCTTGCTTGTCACATCAGGGTACTATGTACGTCTTCGGACACACGGTGCTGTCAAAGGGGTTGGTTCACTTGTTCTGTGGAGAGATATTCACTGTAGGCAGAAGGCATGGCTTTTCAAGTGCAGTGACCAAGTGACCATTGTGGTTCCCAGCTTTGTTTGGAAACTGAAATCAGCAAGTTGAATTTGTTGGTTTGGGTGTATATGTAGCATAGAAGCACGCACAGTTTCTTCCCTCGCCCCTGAGCTATGCAAGTTCAAAGATCAAGTGTAGCAGCCACTTCAAACCAAACCTTATTAAACAAATTTGGTCACTAAATTTCACAGCATTTCTGAATGCATATGTCATGTTCTACATGAAAGTATCACAGCGGCAGCGACATTTTACCTGACATTAAGCATTTTCAGCTGTTTTTCACAGCTGCCTTTTCATGCAGCCTGGGAAACATGTTCTGTTAGCCTGTGAATATCGAGTTCACTTCTGAATTTTCAGAGGACTTGACTTTAGGACATGAGTGTTTTGCATGTGGAATAGTTAATTCAAATTTTACCCATGTAACAGAATTCAAAAACATGTCTCCACTCGACGCTACCTCAGCTCCATAAAGGAAAGAAAAGTCTTTTCTCTACTTAAGGTTCAGTTCAGATCCTTGCATGCTTTTCAGCATTTCCTCCGACTTACCCTTCAGAAATATTTCTCCACTCCAGACAGCACAAGTGGCATACGGGGACAAGACTAATGGCGGATTCGAGTGGGAGAGCAGGCGCCTTTGAGAGCATTTCGAAAGTGCTCTCAGACAAGCAGGTGCCCTCCAGTGGTAGAGCAGGAGTAGAATCACTGGCTTCCAATGGTAGAGGAGGAGGTCTTCTTTTTCGCTAAGAGCACCTGAATGCACTCCCGGCTGCTCCCTCATCTAAAGCGAGAGTAGAGGAAGTCACATAACATAAATCATTATATCCGCGCCATCTTTTTTTTTCTCGAGTCGGTGACGCTCTAAATAGCGGCTGCAAAGCATTGCTCAGGTTTGAAAGTCACTGCTGGCATCGAAAGGGCCAAAGGAGGCAGGTCGCCGCGCTGTGAGAACAAAGGCATGCAAAGCAAGCAGTTCTACACGGAGTGTTTGCTTCTCCTCGGGTTGCAACTGCTGCTACTGCGGGCAGGCGGAGAATGCTAGGGAGGGAAGTGCGGTCACAATGGTCGTGGCGTGCTGCTCTCGACACGCAGAGAGCGTTCCTGTGGTAGGACAATTACACCCTCGCTCGGCGTGCTCCTGTACTTCTCTGTACTGCCCGGCGCCTCTCCTCTCGTCCCCCCAACAGAATGGGCCATAAGGCCAAAAGTTGGCCCGGAAAGTGCATGCCACTACGTGTAACATGCTCATTTTAGCCTGAGTCGATTTTGGACGTTAAAAAAAAGTCACAGCCTAGTAAAATATGTTTTGCAGACTGCATGAACAAGGCAGCTGTGAAAAATGGCTGAAAACAATTTTACATCTACCAACTTTCACTGCCAGTGACATATGGCTCATGTAGAACAGGATTTAGGCATTGAGAACTGCTCGCACTGCTGTGAACTCTAGTGACCTATTTGCATATTTGCCCTCTGAGTGCTCAGTGGCGAGCGTTGAGCACATGTGAGATGCAAAGAAGCATGTCATGGCGCATGCACCCGAGCCAACAAATTTTACTTTCCAGAAGCAAATGCCGCTTCTGTTTCCAAGCAAGCTAGGAGCTACAATTGTAAGCGTACTTGAAAAGCCATCCCTTTCACCAACTGCAAATATTTCTCCACAGCTAAAAAGACAGAATTGACCCCCCCCCCCCTTCAGCACTGCATCTAGACATATAGGTATATTTGAGGCAATCAGAAAGCCATTGATGCGTGCAGCACAGGTGTTCCATGGCACAACTGCACCTCCGGTACCTCGCTGTCTTCCTATTTACAATATGACATTCCCCACGATTGCACCACTGTCCACAGTGGTTCACAGAAACCACTGCACATGCTTCATTTGCTGTTAGCCATTAAATGCTTTCTGCAACTTGGCACTCGGCATGCTCTGAGATCTTGCTAATATATCTGGTGATGACTTGAAATGTATCTACACCACAGTAGCGTAATGCGATGATCAACTACAGCATTGAAATCTGCAACTGACGATAGTTATCCATGCTCAACGTCAGCCGCAGAAACGTAGGAGGCTTGTCTTGGTCGTACTTGAAATGATGTTTCAGTATTTTCGAGTCAGATTCAGGTTCTCAGAGCCAATGATTCAGAGAGTGGGTCTGTGAATCCTTATTGTATCCACTTTCATGAAAGGCTGGGTATACAGTACAACGAAGTCTGCACAGTGTGTGAAAGCTGTGATGCCCCATGTTTGCTAGTGGAAGTCTAGGTGTCCCCGTAGTAGTGTCATTGCCCCTTATAGATGCTCTATTTTCTCATGCACTCGAGGAGCAATTCAAGTGGAGCTTCATTTTAAAAAAAAGGGCCTCGAGGACCGCTTGGAGTAAAGGTGTTAGTCAAGGCATGTTTGTGAATATCAGTTAACCGGATCCCTATGCACTGTTTCCACTGCCTCGGGTGGCTAGAGTATTTCTCAAGATCTTTTTGGAACGAAGGCTGAAGGGCCGTCATGAATCCTAACCAAGCTCTCAGTAAACTTGGGAGTTGTGCCACTTCTACATGGCATTCTCGATCACCATTGAAAGATTCCATCATCTCACTGTAAGCTCTTGTACCCTGCTGTTACAATCGATAATTCGTTGCTGGGCTCAAGTAATACTCGTGCACTTTTGGAGATGTGTTATCAACTGTTTTTGTACAAGTTGCAATGATGATATACTTTCCGCGCTGTTCTGTGTGCAATTTTGTTTTCCTTCCATGACCATATATGTAGGATTGCATGATCTTTCATTTCTGGTTTGGTTTTATTCCTTAGCCCTGTGTGCTAAGCCATATCCTAGAATGCACACTTCTATTTCTCAAAGGTCATTTAAATCTCCAGTTTCGCCCTGCTCTGTTCACTCTAGTTATTGTAGCTTTCCATGAAGCAGTGCTCAAATGTCTGATTGATAGGATGTGGTTCAAAGACCCTTGAAATATCTGTTCGACTAAGGTATTAGATTTTGTGATGGACTGATGCTGAACAGTCGATATTCTTGTTTCATTTCCTCAGATTTCTGTAGCTCAGAATAGAAACTTTTTGAATTGTTATCAATTAATAATAGAGCACCTACTTACCCCTTTCTCAGAATGTTTTGCAAAGACATGAGCTGAATTTTCGGATTTTGGAATATGGTCCTGCCTTTTTTTTGCATTTTGCAGACGTCGCATAGTGAAAACCTATATCCAAGCTCAAATCCAACAGGCCAAGAGCAGCTGAAGAAGGAAACCTGCATCCAAGCTCGAACCTGGTGGACCAAAAGTGTATCAGCCAATAAAGCCAATCCAGGTGACCACATGTATCTTTTGGAAGCTTGCATTCTTTGCACTTGAGACTCATCTCATGGCGAGAGTCAATTCTGCAAAACATTTTGTGTCATAACTGTAGCAGACACTGATTGAGGCCTTGCACGAGGCCTAAAGCTGGCATATTAGTATATTGCGCAACACAAACATGAGGTGTGATGTAGGAGCCTTGCAACCATGAAGAGTATCACCATAGCATGACAACATTTCCATGCCGAATGTCTCTCGTCTGAGTTCAGACTAATGTCTTGCACCTTCAGAGTGCACTCATTCCTTGCACTAAGTGAGTGCCCACATCCATGCACTCTGAATGTTGATAGCTATGCACAAATTTTGCCGCACACACACGGGTACAAAAGTCCTCACAGTTTGCACGCCTTCGCGCCGTGAGCACGTCGCACGTTCTCCCATTGTGCACACGTCGCACGTCCTCGCATTGCACACCCTCACATCGCACACCCTCGCATCGCACATCCTTGCATTGCACAACCTCGCGCTGTGCGGGTCGATAACCAAGCACAGATAACCACGCAGAGCCTCGCACAATATTTTCAGTAGGGAACTTCTTACTGTCGGTCCCGCACGACTTGTCGCTATCTACGCAGCCGCCAACGTGGGCTACGGCGTGGCATTTACTACCAAGCAGGTGCGAATCCGCCTCATTAACAACACACTCACAGTAAGTAAACACAGCGAGCCAACAGTGAGTCATATGTCATGGTCGGCACGATTACCATAGACAAAATAGTAGTCCCGGTTTATGGTTACCCACTATTCCCGGACAATTCCGTGCGGACGATATTGTACCGGGCCTGCAGCTATGAAAACAATGCTGAGTCTCTGGTCGAGCTCTGCGCTCGCAATCCCGAGCTCTTCATCATTGCAGCGCACCGCATGGTCAAGACTGCTCTTCGGCGTCACGTTCGCCAACACCGAGTTCCCCGATACATGCGGTATTTGAGCCTTATCTTAGAGGTCGCGTCCTTTACGTCGTGCCAGGAGCATGCTTCAACTGTTGCAAGCTGGGTCACAGAGAAGGCATGTGACCCCAATCAAGAATACCCACTTTCCGGCGCTGCGGCGTGGCCCACAACGTTAGGCCGGTCAACTTGTTAAGTATGTGCGTCGGTGTGTTATTTACCGGCCTAACTTTGAACTGTGTCCTCAAGACACATAGAGGGCCTACAGGCAAATGTAAACGGGATTCCGCGCCTCTGTTGACCATAAAGGGGGTGGTTTGTGACACAACTCATGCGCATCGTATGCGGAGGCTCACTTCCCACCGGTAGCAGAAACTGCAAATGCCGCTTCGTGCCTACCTTGTCCTAGGTAGCATAGAATGCGGGGCCTCAGTAGGTCCGATGTAGGCACGTGGGGCTGGGGCAACCACCATAAAATCTGCATCGGTCCCCGATGGGGCAAATATGGACAGGCCCCATTTGGGCTTGCCCCTGTTCCTTCTGCATGGGTCCCATAGCGACATGCTCCGGCTAATGCAGAGCACATTCCTGCATAAAGACCGCAAGGGTCCTTTGTCGGATATTTAAGGGCAATCCAACATAAATGTGGGCTCTTTATGGGAAAGTCCTCATAGATCCGAAATGAGACTGCCCTCATAAAATCTTTGTAGGACCTGCATCGGCCGTAGTGGAAAGGGGCTTTCCATCAATTTCCTGCGCCGGTGTCCTATGAGAATAATGTGGGAAAACTCAAGTACGGCTTGCGCTATGGAACCCGAATCGGTCCTATGGGATTATCTGAGGGGCTAACCGAAATAAAAAAAATAAATGTTCACCCAGAGCGGCTGCCCGAATCCCTCCAAAGTAGAACCATCGTGGGGAGTGGGCGGGATGTGCCCTTTTGGCGATGCGAGAAAATTGTGGGCAGCCCCGCAAGAGCTGCCAGCATCGGTCCCTAGTGGGGCCCATCGGGGCTTTGTCGACAGCCCCTTCAGGCCTACGTCGGTCCCTCTTGCAGCACGCACATTGAGCCCACCGGGGTTTCCCTGCAATGCCTACATCGGGCCCACCAGGGGCCCCCCTTCAAAGCTCAGTTTGTGCTACCTGGGGTGGCCCAAATCCTCACAGTCCTTCCCGAACACTGACATTGACACCGGTGCTTTGCCAAGCAACCGCCAGTCTAATCCCGAGGCCGCCAACATCCACCCCCAAGGGATAACTTCTCTCTTCTGCAAAACAGCAGTCCCCGACTGCAACATATCATCCACTGAAGCCGCAGGTTGCAAGGGTTGACTACTTTCCCCTTCTGTGTGCACGCTGTGAGAGGAGAGGGAAGAGCACATCGTCATCTCAGAGACGAAGGTCGCGAACCAATTCCAAATACAGAGAAGAAATAGAATAAAGACCTGCAAAACATTTGTCACGGAAGATGCCGCTTACTGAAGACAAGCTAAGGAACGATCCCTAGCTAAGGAAGCTAGCAGAATCAGTCTGAAAACTGCAACATCAGTTAGCTCACACCAATTCAAAAATACGAGCTAGAAACTGAAAACACACAATCCAAAAATAACGGGTCAACTGTGGCTTCCTCTCGCGTTGAGGTCACCAGCAATGAGGACATGGAAGTGGATAAAAAACAAACGAAAGGTACCTTTTGTACCTCGGTCAGATTTAGATGACTTGGACAATAGTTACGCACAGAAACTTTTGTAGAGACAACTTTACAGAAATTATTAACACAGAATAACAAAGCAACCAACACGATGGCAAATTTGTCAACGCCTTCTGAAACAGTCCTATCTAAAGTCGACACACTGACAAGCTGGCTTGGCGCACTAGTGTCTCCTAAAACCTGACCATGAAATCACCAACGATAAATACAGGCTCTTTGCTACCACCCACCGGTCCTTCGGCGCGTGCGTCCGCCAGCAGCGTTTTCAAACGAAGCATATTGCAGCCCCCGAGAGCGGCACTTTACACGATGGCTAGTGCTCCCATTTTGGTGTGGCAGTAGAACGGCAGGGGATGCAGAGCCAAGCTTAAGGCTCTGTATTATACTGTTTTCGCCCAAACAAAAAGATGGTAGTCATATCACTTCAATATATGAATGCAGAAGTAAAGCTTGCCGTATATACAGCCTACAATAATAAAATCATCTACATTAGTCACAGCTACATTAGTACACTGCAATCAAATTGCACGCCGGAGGTCTCTAATTGTAGTAAAGCCAGTGCGAACTGCGCAGCAACATGAATGCTGGTCGACAGTCAACGCCAGAGTTTATTGCCTACAACCTAGATAATAAAGTTTCTCGTACTGAGAAGGTTTAAAGAATAGGGAGAGAAACGCTGAGCAATAGGAACGCACGCATGCGGCTACATATGTGTTAATAATGCCGTAATCACAGCACTCACCTGTCCAGTGGAAACTTGTGTAGTGCTGAGGTCATTCGGGCTTCCTGGTGATGATAGTTTGCCATGCTAGAAAAAGACAGAAAATTTGTGCGTAATCAACATTGCGTTAATGCAGTGCCATTATTCTGCACTAGAATGGGAATGAAAGGAGCTAACAGCCTGCGAGTACAAGGTAAACAGAGAGATGGAGAGGTAACGAAGGCATTGTTCGACCTGCTGTCGCCTTAGCTCGGGTTATTTACCTAGTTATGCCTCATTTGCCTATTTGGATTTGAATAAACGAAGACGGCTGCGGTGGCGCAGTGGTTACGGCGCTCGACTACTGTTCCCAAGGACGCGGGATCGGATCCCAGCCTCGGTGGAAGCTTTTCGATGGAGACTAAAAGCAAGGCGCCCATGTGCTTAACGATGTCAGTGCACGTTAAAGAACCGCAGGTGGTCGAAATTTCCGAAGTCCTCCACTACGGCGTCTCTAATAGCCTAAGTCGATTTCGGACGTCAAACCCCGCAAACCAACCAAACCAACCAACTTCAAAATGGCACTGTCCCTCTAGGAAGAGTACAGCTGCTCCGGGGCCGACATTTCTAAAAGGATCCCGACCACCTAAGAAGGCTCGCACGGAAGAGGTGGCCGTGCCTTTCCAGGCCACGGAGCACCCAGAACTTGGGGACGACCACCTGTCTACCGAGACATCATTGCACAGTGCCCTATCGAAAAAACCTATATATAGGACCTATTCATATCGGGTTATTGGACATGGGAGTTGTGGGAGTTGAGGGAGTGGTAGGAGTAAAAGGAGTTGTTGGAGTCGAGGTTATGTACATTGTAGAATGTGGTCAGCGCCCCTCGTTGTGGGGAAAATGCGGATGCAGGCTAAAAAGACGATCAGGCTAATAAAAAAATGCACGTAAATAAAAAAATGAAAAAAAAAACGCTGCGCCAAGAATCGAACCACGATCTCACGGATTACACCGCATACCAGCCCAGCACGCTAACCACTGCACCACGGCTTTTTTTTTCTTTATTTCCGAAGTATACATGAACAACAAATGGTCACACTTAAAACACTTCAGCTGCCTTTGAGCTGACGCGTGTGAGGTTAAAATTTCTTCAATTTTACCAGGTCATCCAGAACTTCTGCCCACTGTGGTGGCTCGGGGAGCGCGCAGATACATTCCCGTAGATAAACAGCACTTTCAACAAAATTTTCACGTACACTGCGAATGTTAATTAATATCTTCATGCCTTACTTCATTCGTGTTTTCAACAAGCTGTGGAGGCCCAGAAGCATTATTAAATCATAGGGTACGTCTTCGTTCTCCACCGGTAAAAACCGGATGCCATAAGGGTTTAGTGGCAGCTCTTTTTTAATTGTTCTTTGAAGCACGTCCCAATGAAATACTGCATCCCAGCAGTCTAAGAATATGTGTTGGGTTGTCTCTGGCGTCTTGCAAAGCTGGCAGTTTGTCGTCCAAGGGACATAGATTCTTTTTTCGTGAAGCTAGGTTTTGACGGGTAGAGTGTTCGAGTGCAACTGAAAAAAGAACGTTTTGGCAGTCGGTCGAACTGGCATCCTCTTCACTCGTTTTAAAATATCCTGTCCTGGGCCTCCACGGTAAGGCTCCCGATACAAAGGTGCCGGCAGCATGATTTCCACTAGGTCCTTATACAGCTTCTTCTTGCCAACACTGTGCAAAAATTCACGGGAAAAACGCACTTCTAACAACTTGTAAGAGAGAACTACCTCGCGCAAATATCCTGTGACAGCACCACGCATGTTTTCACTTGAGGAGACAACAAATCCGGGTAACAGCCTTTGCAGCCGCACTTGCACGACTGTTCTTAAAAAGGTGTCATTTTGGTCGCGAAGAAAAAAAAAGTGCGATACCACTTGGCGCAGAAACAAATGAATCAAACCGACTCCTCCTCTTTTTAAAGAAAAAAATAAATTCGTTCGCCTCGTCTTTTCCCAGGTCGAAGTCCAAAGGAAAACCGCAAACACACATTGAATTTTTTGAATGGCAGTTCGTGACGCACATAGAACATTCATTAAATACCATATCTTTGAAATCAAAAACACATTGCAGAAGAACGCGCGTGAAAAGATTGACAGTTGCCTGCCCTGCCATGCTTCCGCTTTCTCTCCCACTCTATTTGTTTCTTTCTTCCAGTGTAAGCTAGGATCGCGATAACATTGTAGGGGCACACCCAGACACTGCATTGGCAAGGAAGACCATTGCAATCGGGAGAAAGAAGCCGGTTCAGCATCCCATAAGCCGTGCCAAAATCCGGAGCTTTTTTCCCAGTTAACCCGACATCCAGTCTGGTCACAAAACATTTCAACAGCGTTAACCACTTCACAAATGCTCTCTCTGTTTTTACAAAATACTGCAATGTCGTCCGCGTATGCAAGTAGCTTCACATGCGCCGACTGAAGCTTGAAACCCGAGATGCATTCATTATTGAGAATGGCCAAGCATAATGGCTCGAGATAGGCTGCAAAAAGCAGAGGAGAGAGTGGGCATCCTTGCCTCCCCGAAGAACGCACTGCGAGACTGTCACTACACCACGGCGACCGATGGTTCGACGATTGCCCTGTAAACATGCTGAACCTTTCTCTTTTCTATCAATACAGATAGGCAATATCATCCATCATTCAAACGTATCAGTTTTTTGCACGTACACCTAAGAATATGCGAACATGTTACGTACTATTTTTTTCGCCGCGTTAGAGCGCATTTTTTTTTTTCTACTACAGAGATATCTCGTACGGACCATCTTGTCATATATCACCTTTTAACTTCACATGCTGCCAGTGGAGCAGCGGCGGCAGTATTTTACTGCCCATAACTCCTTTTGAATATTCAAATCCTTAAATAAACATCACTCTTGATATGCAGCTATCAATGACGAGTGTTTTGAGTTATGCTCGAGCATACTTATGTTCATGTGAAAAAGCGAATTTATTCCCTGCATTTCCGTATTGCAGACTCGTCATCAGTTACAGATATGAACGTGCGCCATAAGGTCAGAAGACGTGGAGCGATTGTTGACTGTAATTACCGCATGCGCTCACAGCAGCGCATGCAGAGATCGAAATGCAAAATAAGCTTTCATGTTCATTTCATTCAAATTTGAAAAAGGCTTTCTTGTTTTTAATTCTTGATTGAATTTAGCTGGGACACCGCATGCTTATATCAAACTTTGCCTTTTCAAACTTGCATAAACAAATCCTGATTAAGGAGTGCATCTAACGCCTGTATCATGGTACATAGGCCCTATTCACAACTCCAATAACTCCTAATACATATCCCACATGTGATATATAGGATTTAAAGGAGTCTGAAAAGGAGTAACAGGACCTATATGCATATCCTGCACGTCCTTCTACTAGTCCTGAATGCTTCTTTATGGGTCCTTTATGCTCATTTAGGCTCCTCCATACTCCCATATTATTTCATACAGGACCTATTAAAACCGCAAATAGGTTTTTTCAATAGGGAAGGAATCAATGATCGTGTACGGTGACGAGTGGGTGGTATATCTGGCTGACGTGGACAACGAAAGTTTCAGGTTTGTGAGTCACCGAAAATAAAGCGCGGTCGGTATCCCAGTAGTATTTTTGCCCATTGAGACACAGATTAATTTAAAGCAGAGGAACACCACCTTGCTTTTCTCGGCCATTCAATCACTGCTAGCAGCAGCTCTGAATCGTAGCAGGTACACCATACAAGGAGCTCTTCAGCTAGAAGTCTCCACGGACGAGCACGTTGACAAGCTCTTTCAGTGATCTCAGATTGGTGACATCAAAGTTAAAGTGCAGTTGCCCCGTTCCTACATAAAGAACACCTGTATTAATGAGCGTGTAGGAAACTAGAAATCAGAAAGCTGGATTACTTGTAACCACAGGGTGTTCTGCAGGTGTAGCGACTCATGCGTCGTGTAAAGTCTCAAGGAAAGGAATGGGCTGCGAAACCTGCAATCTCTGTCGTGCTGACATTCGCTCCCAACTCAGGGCGCCCCTGAAAAATTGACCTCAATTTCACGAAACACATAATCGCCAATTTGGCTGAAACGCCTCCCCGGTGTTCTAGTTAGGAACGAATGTGGCATGTGGTCAAAGTTCACACAAAGGATCGACGCTGTAAGCGGTCAGGTGGCGACTACGAGTTTAAAGCCTGCAAGGAAGACTTCGCTTGTACCAACTGCGGTGGTGACCATACTGCGAGTTTCGGTGACTGCCCCTTCCGTGCGAGCGCGATACACTGTCGAATATCTTTCATTGCTGGTCTCAAAACCCAACCGACTGAGAACACATTGCCAGGCATTGAAGAGTTCGCCGCGGTGGAGGTCGCTCTTGGCGCGTTAACCAGCAGTGTCCCTAAGATACCTGAATCCACAAGATGCCAAGGTCCACTGCGTGCCAGTCGGTTATTCGACCTCCAGTAAAAAGTGGCCATGTTTCTGACGACCGGATCATAGCCAGGCTCGACGACAGGGAGAACTTTTCTATGCCTCACAAGCAGCGAGCAAACCATCTGCTGTGGCCAAGATTGTCCCAGTCGGCATCCTTTATCGACGCTGTGAGTGCGGCGCGCAAACTAAGTCGCTAAAAAGTGAAGGTGTATCCGACCTTCTCCGTGTTTTGTTTGGGGCCCTGCGTTCTCGTGTTCCAGCGATGCTGCCTGGTAACCAGAAGAACTTCGTGCAGCTGGTTCTTTCATTGGAGTCAATGATTATCGCTAGCCCGGTCAACTTTCTTGCGGCCTAATATGGCTAGTGTTCTACCTCATGGATCTCAAATCCACCGAAAAGCGCCGTGTATATTGCAATAGAACTGCGCTAGGATATTACGCCGGTTAGCTGTAATAAAACTATTCTTGAAGAGACTAGTGTTCCAGTATTGGCCCTGTCCGAACTTGGCCTGTCAAGTAGGAGATATTTGACTGGATATTTCGCCCATAAAAACTGCAGCGTAAGGTAATTTCCTGCTGGCAGTGCCGCACTTTATATACGAAGGTAAATTTCACAACTTCTTTAAACGCTACTGATCTTTGCACGGATGAGATTGAGGTAGCGGCTGTGTGAATACAGCTCGCCTTTAAAACTCTTTCTTATTGCATCCATGTACGTGTCACTGCGGAAGAAGGTAGAAATTGATTTGTTTCTGCAGATTTGCTGCGACCGCAACCCAGCTCTTCGAATCATCTGCGGTGATTTCAACAGCCATCCTTCCGCGTGGTGTGACAGGAACACGATATCCTAGTCTACGCATACTCGTAGACGTTATTGACAGTTGGAACTGTGTGTTGCCAATGGCGGAAGCCCCGCTTTCTTCCGGCCTCCAGCCTCAGCGACAGCTATAGACCTGACATATCATTGCCATGATGTGCGCGGGGAGGGGTCAACAGCACCTCACCGCATGGTAAGTGATAATAACCTGATTTTTGTGTTTACTGCCGACTTTCGTATCGACGGTCTTAAAGTCAGCCATATTTCTAACTGGGACAAGTACAGAGAGCACCTAGGGCGTTTATCTGGTAATTTTGCTTGAAAAATTCTTTCTAGTAAGATGGCAGAAACTACGGCGGTCAATTTACCTGATCATTTTCTGGCCCCGGATTTAAATCTCAGGAACGTTTGTGCAGCAAGAAGGGTGGAGCGAAAAATCATGCGGAAGAAGGTGACAGGGACTTGCAGACGGCCTGCAATAAGCGGCTTTCTGCCATTTGGCAGCCCACTAACAAGGTCTATAGGTCTAAATGGGTCTTATTCTGTGCTAGTTTCACTGCATTCTTACAGATGACGAGAACATGGCGAGACAATGGCAGTGTGGCTGGGGAACCTCGCCATTTGAAGCCTTTTGAGGCAGCGCTTGCAATGCTCAAGGAAACGTTCATTGCGAGCATTGCAGAGGAGTTCGCAGATGAGACGGTATTTGCGAATACAGAAAATGACTCATGTACACCGCCTGCTTCCTCCACGACTATCATGGACACCCCCTTCACGCTTATGGAGCTTCAGGCTGCACTGAGTGGCCTGCAACCCGGGTGTGCACCAGGTCGCGACAGCAACATAAGAAAACAGTACATACCCTGGCCTTGAATTCAGGAAGAAGCTTCTAAACTTCAATCGCGTTTGAGAGACTGACGACATTCCTCCGTCATGGAAGGTGTCTTATGCAGTTCTAGTGCTGAAGACTCGGAAAGATATGAAGGACCTTGCCTTGTATCGCCCTGTGTCACTGACCTCCTGTGTGGCTAAGCTGATGTGACGCTGGCAAATTAATGCTCATCATTCAGGCTTCAGGACACCAAGGTACTGCCAACATGTAATAGGATTCTGCCGGTAACTAAGTGTCCATGATAGCATCTTAAATTTGGTGAGTTACATAGAACACCAGAGAGCTTTCGGCAATTTCCACCTTAGCCATTTTTCTTTAGGTTGCAAAAGCTTATGACAGAGTGCTTGAGAGCTCCATTTTGGGCAGATTGCTAAGCGTGGGTATACAGGGCCATATGGTAAAGTTAATGTACTCGTCTATCAGTGGTCGCACGATTCGAGTACGGTGTAAGGTTGGCGCCATTTATTTGCCCTTTTGCATTTTAACCGGCGCCTTACTAACCACCAAAATAGCCGCTCTACGCGCGTCGCAGCGAGGGCATAGGGGTCTTTCGTCCGAGAGGCGCTCGTTGTTTTGATAAAAACTTGTTTTCGTGTTCTTTTTGTTCAACCAAAATGAACGGGAAGTTTCCCTTAGTTGGCGGTCGCGTTTCCGGCCGGTCACGGATTGCGGGCAGAAGGCATCCTCCGTGGCCGAGTGCGGATCGCCCACATGTCCGAGACGGGGCCAAGAGAAAGCAACGTTCGTGATTCGCGGCTTTCTTTAAAGAGTTAAGCTGTGGAGGGCGCGCTTACAATTAGCTAAGGTACCCTTTCATCGACAGGGTCGGTTCTAAGCGGCGTGGCGCGGTAGGAACGACACCCGGTGTCGGCGCGCCCATTTGCTAGCGACATTTGTAAACGTCTAGCGCCACCTTGCCTGCCTCACGAGGGTGACACAGTCCGTATTGGGAGTGGTAGTTCGTCAGCGCGGTTACAAGCCGTGTACAGCGACGTGGCCAGGCTTTCAGAGATAGAGCAAAAACACATGTTGTGAACCTGCCTGGTTTGAAGAGACTGCTCTTGCTCGCTGCTTGGGAACAATTAATCTTCCCGCTTTTTATTGCGAAGCAATACTACTTGCACTTCCAGCCTTTGCCGTGGCGCGGCGTGCCACAGTTGACCTTAGTTGACCTCTGTGTGACGTCATGTGTAACATCACGCTGAAGAGAAGGGCGCCTGACTCGCGCCGTCGAAAGGCGCGGCGGTGCCACCACCGGCGCCTAACTCCCGCGCTCTCCACAAGGAGCGCAACAGGTGTTGTGACGTCACGTTGAGAGAAGGGCGACCGACTCGCTCCGTCGCAAGCCGCGGCGTTGCCACCACCTGCGCCTAACTCCTGCACTCTCCTCTAGGAGCGCAACAGGTGTTGTGACGTCACACTGAAGAGAAGGGCGACCGTCTCGCGCCGTCGCAAGCCGCGGTGGTGCCACCACCAGCGTCTAACTGCTGCGCTCTCCGCTAGGAGCGCGATTGTGGCGTTACGCTGAAGAGGTTAGGCTCGACTCAAGTCGCCAGAAAGCAGTAGCTGATCCAGCCATCAGCGGCTTAACATTGCTTCGCGGCGATGCCGCCTACCACTAGGGAAGCTCGTCGTAATGCGCGTAAAAGAGAGCGGCAAGCTACAGGGACAGAGGAAGAGCGTGAAACAAGACTCGCTAAGCGACGTGCCCAGTATTCAGCTCGGCGAGAACGTGCGAGCTCTTCAGTGGACGATGGGACTGATTCGCTCAGTGTTGTCGACAGTGAAGATGGAGCCAGCTGTATTCTTAGTAGTGACGAACGTTGGAACTTGACTAAACGGCTGAGACGAGCCCAGGAAATCCAGGAAGAAGGACAGGAGCGGCTTCAGAAGGAACGTCCATTGCGGATTAAGGATAAAGAACGCAAGAGGAAAAGACGTGCTGAAGAAACTTCAGAAGAGCGAGAACAGCGTCTAAAGAAGCAGCGCGAAAGTTTCCTCATCAGGGTTGGCCTGATTCAAACCGATGGAGACATTAGTGAAGAGCGTTGTGCTGACTACAAAAGAAGAGTTGACGAGTTTGAAGCGGCCACGCGCGAATTTCGCAAACGTTTCACTAACAACCCATTCGGTTATGCGTGTTCAGTTTGTGACCTGCTATGGCACAAGGATAACCTTACAACGGTGAGTGCCTTGATGTTTCCAACTTTGCTGAAAGTGTATCCGGACTGGGACGAACAGAGCTTAAACATTGCAGTAGTGTGTAATACGTGTAGAGCTAGCCTTCGTGAAGAGAAAATTTCTCTCTAGAGTGTTTCCAATGTCGGAAGGGTTGCCGCGATTGAATCCAGGGGCAGAGCGGCTACTATCCCCGCGTATACCCTGTGAGCACATAAGAGACTGGTGAATTGGAGGAATGGACAATACGGTATAAAAGGGCCCATAGTCAATGCACCCGTGGAAACCGATGAAATGTTGGGACAACTGCCTCGCAAACCGGCGCCTCTTGATACTCACGAGAATTTGCTGTTGGTCATCGACTGTTCGAGGCACAACAGCAGCACATGTATACAAGTTTCACACAAGCACCACAACAGCATGACTATCACGTGAGCGAGGGCGTAGCCATGGGTATTGCTTTCGCAATTTCCCGGCTTAACCACGTTGAGCCACAGAATTTTTTTCTTTGCGCATGGTGAGAGTGCGCGGGACACGGTATGCTCTGCGTAATCGCGACACAGAGATTTTGGTCTCCACCGGAGCCAGGCATACGGATCGTGCTCTCAAGTAGCCATGGAGTGGGTTCATGGGGCGGTGATCGAGTGTTATATAGCCATTGTAAATATTCGTCTGTGTATATAAAACCCATATACCAGTGCTCGACAATTGAGTCCCTTGTCTTTGTTAGGTGTATCTTCCTACTTGCTCAGTACCTTGTTTGAACAAAGAAGAACGTAGGAAAAACCACTCCGTACATAGAAGAAGAAGAAAAAGAACCACCCCTTACTGGCGCAGTCGCCTGGATGAAGAACTACGTGGGCGTATAGCGTATACTCAGAAGTCAACAAGTGGAATACGATAGCAAACTTCTTCACGTGTAGGACATCAAGTGCGATCAGTAGTGGGTAATTGCGAGGAGGTCGTCATTGGAATCGGCGAGGAAGGTCAAACCACCGCCACGGTCAGAAGAAGACCATAGGCAACAGGGGAGAAGTCAACCTGAAGGCAGCCAGCACCATCGCAACAGAAAAGCGGCGAACGAGGTGGCGAGCGACTTCCGACCGAATGACGTTCACACTGGTGCATCCAATAGTGAGTCCTCTTGTTTATGTTGTGGGTGAATGCAGGGTTACCCGAGTCAGTAATTGTATATGAAGACGAAATTTGCTCCCTTGAACCCGGAAAAACTGTCAAGAAATCCAGAAGAAATAAACAGCGAAGGTGGGGTGGACACTGTGGATGAGTTTCCTGATCTAGACCTGTACCGACTTGGCACTGCGGAGGTCTATAGCGAGGGCGGCGAGGGCAACACTGATGGATCCCACACACGTCTTTTTGAAAGGGAAATGAAATATAATCTGAAAATGGCGAAAGAGCGGAGCAAAGCTTTGGAACTTCAACTAGAGCTCGCTCGACTTCATGGTTCCACCGCAAGACGCACATGTGTGGCAATGCTAGCGAAATAGAATCCAAGATAGCCGGATGGCGTTGAGGCATTACACTAAATTGTTAGCAGGTGCCCTTCCAAAATTTACCAATGGTGCGGAAGTACTTACGTGGCTCTAATCCATAGAGAGCACGCTGGAGGCGAACAGAGTGCCGGACGGGATATGAGGACAGATTGTTTTCCTGTTTATTGCGGAGTGGGTTCGGTACCTATCAACACAACTCGTGCCCGCTCAGCACCGTGATTACGAGGTGCTGAAAAAAATTGTGCTGAACGAGCTGAGGCTGTTCAGCCGAATATCAAAGACGATTCCAGTCAGCTACTAAACGCACAGGCGAGATTTGGAAAGCGTTCACGACACGTTTGTACAGCTACACAAAACTTTACGTAGCCGCACGCGACGTGAAGTCTTTTACAGAACATTATGGAGCTTCCCGCTGCTGGCCAACTGAAGGCTGGCTTAAATGAAAAGCCAATATATACGTAAAACTTTGAGAAGGCGAAAATCGGTTTAAGGCTAACGAGCTAGCTCGCCTTCTGTAGACCTTCGAAGAGGCTGCGGCAGAGGCTAGCGCACGAAGGAAGAGCAGCCGCCTTAAACCAGTTGATCCGAATGGCTCGGCTAAAGGCGACATGAAAAATCGCTCAATGCACAAGGGATCACTAAACATCGAGGACAAGAGCCACGAAAGGGCAAATTAACCAAGGCAGCAAAAACATCACTTCGTCAGGGCGAATGCTTTCGGTGCGGTGACTTCAATCATTATGCCGCAGCACTGTCTACCTCACGAGGAGACTAAAATGAAATCAGCAGCATCCGCGATTGAAGAAAGGGTAACAGCGAGAATAGCCATGAATGATTCATGCTCTCTGCATACAAACTTGAGGGAGGTAAAACTAGACTGCAGCGGCAAGGTATTTGACTCAATTTTCAACACCGGCGCCGATATCACTGCCATTCGTGAAAGCAGTATGCCGGAGGAGCAATAACACCACACCGCAGCATACAGCTGTTGTCAGCGTTTGGTGAGAAAGTGAGTGCTAAACTAGCAATGCTGCTTCTAGCTTTAATTGTGTCACGCGTAGTCCCTGAATGGAAAAAAGAGCACATCTATATGTAGAGACGGCTACAAGATACGCGCTGTATTCCACCAGCACGATGCACTAAGTCCAGCCCACTTATAACGAACTTGATCGTCACGCGGCATCTGTTCGTTGTATCCAAAGTTCGTAGTAAGTGGACCACCTATAATACGGGCAAAAAGAGAAAGCGAGACGAAAGTTAGCTTTATTTTTGAAAAAGGTCCGTGATGCGTGTCTGCTTCTTCAAAGCTGACCGCATCCCTCCCGTTTCTAATTTTTCCAGCGCGGTAATATGTCCATCGCCAAGGCCTCTGCTGCACACGAGTTCATTAAGCGACGCTATGTAACCGATCGTGGTGTAAGCGTTCACGGCAACCGGCGGTAGAGCAGCATCCTCGTCATCGTCCTCGTCGGTCTCTGGGCAGTCAGGAAGGGCTTGCACTTCACGCACAATAGCTTCGTCAGTGCATGTCTCCGCAATGTCGGCGTCTTCATCATCATTATCATCAGCCTGATTATACCCACTGCAAGGCGAAGGCCTCTCCCATATTTCTCCACTTAATCCGGTTCTGTGCCAGTTGCATCCACTTGACCCCTGCGAACTTCGTAACTTCATCAGCCCACCTAACTTTCTGCCGCCCCCTGCTACGCTCTCCTTCCCTTGGAATCCAGTTCGTTATCCTAAGCGACCATCGGTTATCCTCCTTTCGCACTACATGTCCTGCCCATGCCCATTTCTTCTTAATTTCCACTAGAATGTCGGCAACTTGAGTTACTTCTCTGACCCACTCTGCACGCTTCCTATCTCTTAATGTCACCCCTACCATTTTTTGGTCCATAGCCCTCTGGGTTCTCCTCAACTTAAGTAGAACTCTCTTGGCTAGCCTCAACGTTTCAGCCCCATAGGTGAGTACAGGTAAGATTCAAGTGTTATATACTTTCCTCTTGAGCGATACCGGTAAGCTGCTAGTTATAATCTCTGAGTGCTTGCCAAATGCGCTCCATCCCAATCTTATCCTTCTTGGTATTTCCTTTTCATGGTCCTTTCCTTTTCATGCGTCGTCATCAGCAGAAACGAAATCGTCCCAGGCAACGTCAGGTGCGGCCAGCTGCGTGTCAACGACGCGTGGCCATAAGTTCTCGTGCGACCGGCCTTCCGGTGGGTGATGTATGGCATCCTCGGTGCCTGGGCCCATAAAACCCGCCTTGCGGAAGCAATGTGCTATGCACTCCGCGGTGAGTTCCATCTACGCCGTTTTCAACATCTCCACGGCGGCAAGCAAGCTGATGCGAACTGGCATGGCAGCATCAATCGCGATCAACAAGTGTTGGATGACGCACCGCCGGTAGCACACCTTTTAACGCATGAATGAAGCACATATCCAGCGGCTGAATTTTGCAGGTTGCATTGGGAAGCAAGAAGAGCACTGTCACCGCACTCAAGGAAGGCTGCACATGGTGCGCCGCACAGTTATTCAGCACGAGCAGGACCTTCCTGTTTTTTCGTGCCATGTCGTGGACGAACTCGACAAGCCACTCGGCAAATAAGCCACGACTCATCGAGGCTTTTGTACTGTTCCTGTAGCGTACGGGCACGTAGTTCCCAAAGCATCGCGGCTTACGTGACTTGCCAATGACAAAAGGCAGCCGCCGGTCACTGCCGTCCATATTGACACACAGAAGAACGGTTATGCGCAACTTGCTGTTTTTCCTTCCTGCGCACTTGTCGCCTTTCAAGGCATGCGTTTTAGATGGCAACATCTGATAAAACAACGCAGTCTCGTCGGCATTGTAAACGTCCCGTGGACCTTAGCTTGTAATTGTTGGGTGGTTGTCGGAAAGCCACGCATAGAGGTACTCGTTGTTCAAAGACGCGGCCTCGCCGACGACCGCATTGAAAACAATTCCGTGGCGAGCCTTAAACCGGTGGAGCCATCCATTGCCTGGGCTGAAATCGGGAAAGTCCAAAAGAAAGGCGAAGTCTTTAGCCTTGGAGAGCATCAGCGGTCCACTGATCGGAACGTTGCGAGACCGGGCGTCAGCGAACCACATCTTCAGTGCGTCCTCAACGTCCGCGTAGGTCGCCTTCAGAATGCGCTTTCAAGTCGTCGGGTCGGCATTCACGGTAGCACCAAGAATCTTTTCCTTGCTCTTGTCAATGGTTGAAATGGTCGATTTCGACAGTCCGTACTTCTTGACCAGTTCGCAGTTTTTTTAATCTTGAGCAAGTTCATTAACAATGGCCATCTTGGTTGCGATGTCGACAGCGTTCCTTTTAGCACCTGAAGAGGCCGGCGTACAGTCCTTCATCGCACCAGGCCCAAGTCAAGCCCTTGGGCACGCGCGTTGAGGCAGCCTTCAACACCTCGACCTGCGAAAGGCACGGATGCGACAATGATGTCAACGCAGTGCCATCACACAGAAAGAATCGACGGCGCAATGCCCTCAGCGTGGGGTGGCAACGGAGTAACAAATGGAGAACCGGTTTGAGCCAGTAGAGCAGGCGCGTGACTTTCCGGATTGGCCGACGCAGATTACATGGATGCATCACAGCGACGCGGGCGGCGCCGCTTTCTCTTTCGTCACCGCGCGCGCGCGCTTTTTCGCTTTCATTTTTCAAGGCGCGCTTTTTTTTTACTTTATTTTACCCGCAAAGGAGCGCCGGGGGACGCTTTGTGCGCTGTGTTCGCGTCTTGTCACGGGAACACAAAGTGCGCGAAAGTTGCCTGCCGCGGGTTCGCGGTCGAGCGAAACCGCGCCAAACACCGCCGGCTCGGTCACCTACGGGGGCCCGACAGCTTCGCGTTCGCTCCAACCGAGTGTTGAGGCCACAATAGTTCGTTCTATGTGAGACACTGCGCCATTGCCCCAATATATATTTTGATGGTAGCACCGCCCTCGTTCGCACTGTTGTGACCGTGCATGGTTCCCGCTTGCGCACACTATTGTGCGCCTGAGGGCATGGTATTGATATGTGCTGTTTGTGCAAGGGCTCTAAGTGAGCGTGTTCATATGATTTTTTTTTTGGTTAGCATACTTTGCTTTGTCGTTACCCTGCAACTGCCAAATTGGCCCTGTCAAGGGAACGTCAAGAAAAATACAAAGAAACGTCGCCCTGCGAGAAATAGCCGGAAGTGCTTTTGTTAACTGTTCACCCTTCCCGTCAGGAGGCGCTGTTGTCAGGTGAGGAATGCCTATTGTCCAAAGGAGACGATTGGAGTGACACGTCCGCTGACATACAGGAGAAGAAAGAAGCATGAGGATTACGGCCATTAGAGGATTTCCCGTGAATGTCGGAAAGAGTTGCAATTGCTGGAAAGGGACAATGCTGGGAGTAGTATTCGTGGCGCGCACGTACACTTGGGTTTCTGAGAAGGAAATCCACTTGCCGGAACCAACATAGCGGATCTTTGCAGAAGAATCGAAATTTTACCTCCTCGCCGTTCCCAAGCTCTACCCGACAACAAGTGACCACGCCCGACGAAACAATACTGGGCCCGTCAGTGCATCAGATCATCAGTGCAGTGATGTGTTCGATTGGTTGCCGATATCTGAGGGGTGTGCCCTGGAACTGATTGGTGAGCATCTTCAGAGAGGGGCTGGACATAGGGGATTTAAGGACATCCCTATGTCCTTAAATACAAATCAGTGCCACTGGGTGCCAGCACTCCAGCGCCATGCCTGATTATGGTCCCAGTATGACGCTGGAAACTGGGCGCACTGGGACGCGGCATACTGGGACGCTCCGCACTGGCGGCTCTGTTCGCGCGGAGAAAAAAAGGCGTGGGATAAAAATTAAAAAGTAAAAAAATAACTAAACAAGTTGGGTACATAAAAAAAACCTAAAAAAAGTAAAAAAAATAAAAAATTTGCGCACCAAGCGCGACTCGAACTACGTCCCTAGGTGCTTATCAATTACTAGCTCAGCCCGCGAACCACTCGGCCCCGCCGAGAATTTTTTTTTCTTTATTGCATGGAAAAACTTCCGTAAAAAGGAACAACTCCGCATACTTAAACATGTCCATGTCTAAAGTTACCGGGCTGCTTAATACGAGCCCGTCATATCCCCAGCCCGACAATGCACAATCATCAGAACATCAAAAGTCTGGGAGACATACACATGCGTCTGGATACGGCATCCAGTTTGGAGGTTCTTCACGTGCAGCATATACACTTCTCACCAAAGCACACTGCTCCCGAAACACGGATTTCGACGATCTTGGTGGCTCTGCATGCCTGTCGATCATGCGGCTTTTCCACAGGCTGAACAATCCCATCAACACAAATAGATCGTAAGTCACGACAGAGTTTTTGTCAGGAGGCAAAAATCTAATTGTATAAGGCGTAATTTCAATGTCCTTTTTAAGAGTTCTTTGTAGTATGTCCCAAAAGAACATAGCATCACGGCACAGAATAAAGCAATGATCAATTGTCTCAGGCACGTTACAGAGACGACAATTTACCGACCAGGGCACAAACATCTCCTTATTGTGAAGAAATGTCTTGACAGGCAACGTCGCTGTATGTAATTTGAAAAAGAACGTTTTTGCAGCTGCCTGAATGCACATTTGCCTAACACGCTTTAGAACAGTGGTGTCCAAAAACCCCAGATAAGGCTGCCGATACAACGCTGTAGGGAACAAAGACTCAGTGAGAGCCTGGGTCATCTGCTTTCTCGAGAGGCTATACAGGTAATCTACAGAGAAACGCACAGTGAGAAAATTGAAAGTGTCAGCAACCTCCTTAAGGAATCCCAATAAACGCCCCTCACGAGCCTGCCCAGCTGGTGCGAATAAGTAAGGCAAATGTGGACTAAGACGCCTAATGAGCACAGTTACAAGAAACGGATGGTTTGCCGATTTGAAAAAGAAAAAACGGGAGACAAGTTGATGCACAAACAAGTGAACAAGGCCCACTCCACCAGACTCTAAGGGAAGAAACAAGTTGTCACGCCGCATGGGCTCCCATTGAGAGCGCCACACAAATGTTGCAAATATTTTGTGTATAACTTGCACTTTGCTCCTCGCACAATGCAGGACTTGAAGGACATACGCAAGCTTTGCAAACAAAAATATGTTACAGACCTGTGCCCTAGCAAACACTGAGAGTTCCCTACCCATCCAAGCCTGCGTTTGTCGTCGCATAGGTACGATTTGTGAATCCCAGTAGGCTGCGCTGTTACGAACTTGGTGCAGCGGAACCCCTAGGTACTGAAGAGGACTACAGTCCCAGCATATGCCTCCAAACTGGCTTGGTCTAGTGCCCCAGTGTCCTAACCAAAAACCTTTGGATTTATCTAAATTAAGGGCCGCGCCTGATACATCGCAGAACTGTTCAGTCAAGTGTAAAGCCTCAAGTACACTCTTTTTGTCAGAACAAAAGAGAGCGATATCGTCCGCGTAAGCTAAAATCTTAACTTCGCATTGAACCAGAGAGAAACCACGCATGGCTGCACTGTTAATTACACTGAAACAGAGGGGTTCCAGATATAAGCCAAACAACAGTGGAGACAGTGCACATCCTTGACGAACAGATGATTCCAGTGGTATTGGTTTCGTTAGCTCCTGATTAACAATTAGTCTTGTATACGAGTTCATATAGCACGGCCTTATGCCTTTGAGCAAAACGTCACCAATGTTTGCATTCTCCAAGACCGCGAACAAGAAATTGTGCCGAACTTTATCAAACGCCTTCGCCAGGTCAATTTGAATCAGAGCTACTTGGCCTGTCTCATCTGATACTGTCTCGATTACTGAACGTGCAATATGTATGTGTGTTTGAATACTGGGCCCTCTGATACCACATACCTGATGCGAACCTATCAAGTCCATGATAACCAGCTGCAAACGAGAACAAAGGACCTTGGCAAAAATTTTGTAATCAACATTACAGAGGGAAATTGGACGATATCCTTCAACAGTTTTCAATCGATTAGTATCTTTGCTTTTGGGTATTAATATTGTATGGCCTGAATAGAAAGTGGGAGGCAAGAAACCCACATCATAAGATGCTTAGAATACTTCCATCAAAACAGGCGTTAGGCAAGGCGAAAATGTTTTATAAAATTCGCTAGTAATATCATCTGGGCCAGGAGATTTCTGGTTCTGAAGGTCTGAAATGGCTGATTTAATTTCTTCCAAAGTGATAGGTCCCTC
Organism: Amblyomma maculatum; assembly: GCA_023969395.1. Taxonomy (NCBI): domain Eukaryota; kingdom Metazoa; phylum Arthropoda; class Arachnida; order Ixodida; family Ixodidae; genus Amblyomma; species Amblyomma maculatum. The sequence continues at coordinate 106,018 of JAJIZL010031316.1, read as the reverse complement.
TACTACAGCACATTTCTCATCGTCTAGTCGAGGAAAGTTCTCAAGTAAGGAATTATAATCGAAACCCTGATTTGGATCTTTACAACTGCCGAACAGCTTTCGATAATAATCATAGAAAGCAGCAAGAATACTAGGAGCATCACTATATGTGCAACCACCATACTGAATTTCCAATATTTCCTTCGTAAGAGCATTCTCTCTTTCATCACTGAGGGCCCGACGTGAAGGTTGCTCGTCAAGAAACCTTCGAGTCCTAGATCTTATTAGGGCCCCCTTGTATCTTTCCGTCGCAATTTGTTGAAGCTCTGCCTTTACGTTATTAATTTCTTCAACATAGGCACCCGGGCTAACCCTCTCTAGCTCATGTAGCTCAGTTAGAGTGCGCCCAAGTTCACGAAGGTGGTGTCTCTTTAGGAACGCGATTCTTGCAGATGCATCAATTGCTAAGTTTTTGGTTTCCTGTTTGAACAAGTCCCATTTTTGAAAAACTGACAGATCATGGCGTGACCATATGTCTTTCAAACAAGTAGGTACAGCTCGCTTAAAGATTTCATCTGAGAGCAGACAGTTATTCATTTTCCACAGTTCCCACCGAGGGTGAAGTATCTGCCGACTGTACCTCCCTACCTGAAGAGACACCATACAATGGTCACTGAAGAAGATGGGCCGCACCCAGTAACCAAACAAATTTGCTAACATGTCTGCAGAAACATAAATTCTGTCAAGGCGGGCATTAGAGGAGAACTGAAAATGAGTGAAATGAATACTGTCGCCTTTTTCCTGCCCCACATCCACAAGGTTGTATTCACAAGCCAAATCGTTAAGTAATGCAGCACTAGGGTCATATCTCTTACATAATGCTGATCGGTCCTCATCCCTACAAACACAATTAAAATCTCCCAACAACATAATTTTCCGATCTGTGCACAAATTATTAACTAATGATTAACAAATTAAAGATTAATGATTAACAAATGATTAACCAGTTCTCGGCCACGCCGAGAACTGGTTTCTTTGTGAAACGTTTCTGCATTTTATGTCATAACCAGCATTTATAAGGCTGGGACTTCATGTTTCGCAGTTTACAGGTCATTGCTACCGCTCTAACAATTGCAACTTCTTGATCATTTTAGCTTGCTGTCTGCTCTCACGACTTGTAACTGATGTTCTGGATGCCTATGCGTGCTATTTTGTGCACTGGAATCATTTTAACATGTGGAGTTTGACGTCGCTGGCAAATTTACCAACGCCGGCTCTTGGGTGGTGCTCTGCTACCGTGGGCGTAATTTTCGCTGAACATGGATCTTTAGTAGAAGCCTTCATGGAAAAAAGTGCGACCGAGCTTCAATACCGGCAAACGCCGCAGCGATGCGCCTAACTGCGTGTAACTAAACCTTATTTGTATGTAAACATTGCGAAAAGCATTGCGATGACCAAGGGCTCGGCTCTTGCCGCTTGCCATTTTGCTGATATACCCTTTTTTCACGTAAACATGTTTTCTCAGAGTGCCTATAAACCTGCTTGTATATATCTTACCAAGTTCGAAGATTCAATCCTTCATCAACCCGAAGTCTCTGCACGCTACCAAGTGAAGGCCGGATCGACTTAGCCCCAGCATCACGACAATTGGTGGCAGCGGTGGGATTCGAACCCACGCCCCCGAAGAGACTGGTGATTGGAGATGGATCAGAATCCGCAAGCCACAACATCTGGTGATCGTAGGTGGCATCTGAAGCTACAAGCCACAACATCTGGTGATCGGAGGTGCCGTCTCAAGCAACAAGCAGGAAGAAAAATTGGCCAACAAGACAGCAGCTCGGAACGTCGATTGCATGTGTGGGTGAGTGCTTGGCTTTTCTTTTGATGTGGACCAGGTTCTAGAACATGGTTAGATTTTAGAACTGGTAAAGAGTGTTGAAACGCCTTTAGGTTTGGTAGTTTGCACAGTTGTTTTAGAAGTAGCCGACACTCGGAGCGATCATGGACCTACAAAAGCTGCAGAAACCGGAACTCTTGCTATTGTGTGAGGAATTGGGAATTGATACAAGTAGTTTGGCACGAAAACCCTTGATTATAAAGGCAATCACAGATTTGGGAACCGATCATGAGGAGCTCAGTGAAGCATGAAACCTCATCAGATAAAAAAGGAGGAGCAGCTCAGACAGCAGAAAGAGCGGGAAAAAGAGGAAAAGAGACGTGAGCGTGAAATTGAGAGATAAGCAAAAAGGCTGGAGCAAGAAATTGAGCTCCGGAAATTAGAAGTAGAGTTGAGCAAGAGGTCGGGCAATTGTCCACAGCTAGCGGTACCTCTTCTCAACAAGGAGGCAGATTTCAAGATGTGAAAGTATATGCAGCCATATGTGATATCAAGGGATATCGGTCTGTATCTGGCTAACTTTGAGCGAACCTGCGAAAAACTGCCCTTCCAGCGAGACACTTGGTCTCAGAGATTATTGACGGTTCTGCCCTTCGAGGCAGCGGAGGATGTCGCGCGGCTAAGCAAGGAGGACGCGGACAAGTACGAGAAGGTCAAGGCTTGCCTTCTGAGAAAGTATAGATTTAGCGCCGAGGTGTTCAGACAACGTTTTCGGAATGCTACTAAATCCAGGGACGACATTTACCCTGAATTCCTGTACAATTTAAGAGTCAATTTGGGCGAGTGGCTAAAGAGCACTGATTCCTACAGTGATAGGGACGCTGCATTCGAGCGAATTCTATTGGAGCAGTTTTATAACTGCCTCCCAGAAAAAGAAATAAATTGGTTAGAGGACCGAGGCGACATTAAGTCGGCAACTGAAGCTGCCGAACTCATTGAAGAGTACGCTTCGCGCCGACACGTCAGCAACCCAGCAGCGGATAGGCCCCGCAATCCCAAGTTGAGTGTGAATAACCGTCAGGAAAGGCACTTTCCTAGAGTTGCAAACAAAGAAAGGAAGGCTTTCTCAGGCACACTCCCTAGAAAGGACGGCAGTGAGAAAAGTGGGAAAGTGACCAACGCCCAGAACACAAAGAACAAGCTTGAGGCTAGGAAGCCGCTCACATGCTTTAGGTGTAATGAGCAGGGTCACATTGCCGTCAACTGCCGGAAAGACAAGATTGCTTTCTCGTATGTCAGGTGCAGCGGTGGCGTAGCGGTAGAACTTCCACTTCGCATGCAAGAGGACCGGGTTTCAAATCCCGGTGCCGCGCAATTCTTCACCAGATGAAAAAAAAATCCGCGTGTCGATGAAATTGCATACACAGGTTTGGGGTGCGACCGGATGCCGGTGAACACCTCCGGCAAACGCACTCCCTCACCAGAACAGGCGTTGGCCACCCTGGTGCAGTAATTGGCCGCAACCTCCTATGATAAGCTCCATAAAACCCCGACCCTCAGTCACCAGCAATTGCGGAACAACTGACCACGGTAGCGGTCAGGCCTGTGACGCAGCAGGAGGTGCTAAGAAAGCCCGACTCCGCTGGACAGGCCGCCATTGGAAACTGACCCTGGCAACGTTTAATGCTAGAACCCTAGCTAGTGAAGCTAGTTTAGCAGTGCTGTTAGAGGAACTAGAGGGCATGAAATGGGATGTCATAGGGCTTAGTGAGGTTAGGAGGCCGAATGAGGCATATACTGTACTGAAGGATGGGCATGTACTCTGTTATCGAGGTTTACCAGAGAGGCGGCAATTAGGAGTAGGTTTCCTTGTCAATAAGTATATAGCGGGTAATATAGATGAATTCTGTAGTATTAAGGAGAGGGTTGCAGGCATCGTAATTAGGCTTAATAAGCGGTATAAACTGAAGGTTGTATAGGCCTATGCACCTACATGTAGTTATGATGACCAGTCACCCAGGCAGCACACCAGCATCGCACCAACCCCGGCACAACGTCGACAAAAATTGGTACCAACATTGGCTTAACACTGGCTTTTTGAGAAATTACATTTTTATATATTGGTCCGGCTTATATGCCAACATTGCACCTGTCTTGACACTGACAACATAGGCTATCAGCTGGCCGTGCCCCTTGTGTCACGTATTGGCATGCCACTAGTATCCATTGGCACATTTTGCATTGGCAATAAACCGGCCGTGCCGCTAGTATCACATATTGGTATTTATTGACATGCAACAAGTATTCATCGGCACACGTGGCACTGGCACTGCCACTGTTAAGCCACCTTTAGCCATGCAGTCATTTCACCCTTGCCCTTACTGCTGCCATTTGCTTAACTGTCACTCTGACAATTGTGGCTTTCTTATGCAGTCATTTCCCAATACCAACTTGCATGTCATCTCCCTAAGGAGCCATAAAAACCATGCAATTAAATGAGGCAAGCAAAATATTTTCCGAAAACATTTTATTGAGAGCTCATATACATGTACATGCCACGAGGACATCAGAGGGCCAAAATGCAGTGCAGGAGGCATTCGGTACAGGGCTAATATGGGAGATGCTAGTAGGTGTAATTGGAAACAGGGCACTAAGCAGCACATGACCAGGTAGTGCAGGTAGAGGTGATGGGGTGCAGTGTGCATTGTTCATGATGGAAGGGGCTGGACATGTTGAGCAGGGTTGATGCACTATAACCTTGTAGTGCAAGAGGTGTTGCAGGAATAGGAGGCTGAGCATGGGTGCACTCCAGGGCAGTGTCCACCATGGATGGAAAATGGCAGTGGACTGTGTTGAGCATGATAGTTGGCAGTGAAGGGTCAATGGATCAAGTGATGAGGTTGAGGGGGCGGGGGAAGCACATGGCCCAGGTAGTAAGCTGGGCACCCCGCAGGAAACAACCATTCAGGAACAGTTTGTTGAGGAGATTGGCCCGTGGGTGTTACAAATGACATCTGCACAGAAGACAAGCATATATCACCATAAGATTTAAACTCACCTTCTCAACACTTATTCAAACACAAATTTTAAGTCTGGGTGCTGTATACGATTGAGTACAAAAAACAGAACCCCGCTATAGTAAAGCCTGATATAGCAAAGTGAAACAAGTCCCAGTCCATCTTCCATAGGCAACTGTATATTTTTCCCCTTTATAGTGAAGATGTTTTTGGTAAAAAACGCTTAAAGTGCATCTGGCCATGGCGACGACTCCCGCGCACTACCTAGAGTCGCGAGGCCAAGACTTTTTGTATTTGAAAACAGAACACTAACCCCGAGTGTTCGTTTAGGTGGCTTTACTACTAGCCGTAGCAGCAGTCAGAAGAAGCCTACTTTACAGAAGCCTTGGAGCCGTGAGGGAAAGCGCACAGCGCGAAGAAGAAAAACGTAAAGCTGTCTACAAACATAGCAAGCAGGCGGCGTGTTCAATTCAGAAAGTAAAGGAGTAAACGTGCAGCACGAAATAGGGAAGGGAAAGAAATGGGTCAACATTCACTGCAGTCTGCAGTAGAAATCATGAGGCAGTGGTGGCAGAAAGTAGAGGTGCTGCGAGTAAGGTCTTACAGCACTTGAGTGCCATGCGAATTTATCATTTATTGCCTTTCAAAAGACATAAATAGCAAAAAGAGACACCATGTTCATGCAAGGCTTTAGTTTTTACACGAAATCGAACTTGGTTGCATTCGTAATCACGTCTTCATGCTTCAGAGGTACTTCCACAAGATGTAGAGACATCTTATAATTAAAAAATCACACAAAGAGATGATAAAAGCGAGATGAAAGGTATTTAGGTTTTTTTTTTTCATTAAGCAACAAGACGTGTTCAGTAAGTGCCTATTTAACTACTAGACAGCACTTTCAGGACCATGTCATCACAGACCACTGATACAGTAAAGACCATAATATAGTAAATATTTTCGCTGGCCTCAGTGGCTTTACTATAAAGGGTTTCTACTGTATATACTGAAGGCCTATTGCCACACATTCTTCTTTTAGAGCACTTTTTTCTGGGCCTGCAAGGGCATGCAGCATCTTATAACGTAGGGATAATAAACATATATGCAAAATAATATCCATTCCAGATACAAAAGAAAGATATTTGGAAGAAAAAATCTGCTTCCGGCAAACCGATAACTTCAGGTGGATGCTTAGTGTGCATATAGAATTACATTTCCTGAAAATATGACGGTTCAGGCTCCAGAACGTTCAATTTTTAAAAACTTCTTAAACATTCCTGCAATAGACAATATGGATTACTAAGCATGCAAAACTGGATATTAAAGAACACATTAAAGAATATTTTTCTGGAGTACACCAGTTACAGGCACGCATACATTACTGCGGCCAGAATGAAGAAATAATTGCCCTGACAGAATCGATCAAGCTATCTTCAATCAGCTGAGAGAGATGTGTACATCGCAGATATTCTCTAGGCTGCGCACACATATAATATTATCAAGATAACAGTACCATTTCAAGTTCCAGCTTTTTAGTTTTCACAGCTTTATTGCTAGCTGCATTCTACTATAAACAATTGCCTTACTTGTAATGTACCAAGGAATAGTTTTCATACAGTGCTCATTATAAATTAAAGACACCAGAACAACATGCCCACAAACAAGAAAAGAAGAACGGGACAGAGCGCCATTCAAAACTGATTTATTGTGCAGAATAAAGTACATATATATCTCACTGCCGGCATATGCGCAAGGAACTCATTCAGCGTCATGCAGTTTAAGATAAGATATGTTCAAGAAGCCCATGCCTCATACCATAGCCTCTTTCTCTGAGAAATCATTCTTGAACATAGCTTATCTTAAACTACAAGATGCTGAATGTGATGTAGCTGAATGTGTTCCTTGCGCATGTGCCGGCAGTGAGATATATATGTACTTGTTCTGCACAATAAATCAGTTGTGAGTGGAACTCTGTCCCGTTCTTTTGTGTGCGTGCATTGTTCTGGCGCCTTCAGTTTATAATAAATAAACACGAACAAGCCCAACAAGAAGTTCTAGTAATCATAGTGCATGCTTGTTCAGCTAAAATTATTACAGTCAGCCTGCAATGAGCAATTGAGCAAGTACTAGAAATTTACTTTGCATAGGCAGGAAAATGTTATGCTAGATCTCAGTACAATGATATCGTACTTCCTTATCAGCTAGCAGCCTACCAGGTATGCATTTTCCCTCATCGCAGCTAATCATATGGCCATACCATCGGCAACCTTCCACGTGCAAGATTATATTCAGTTAGGCATACCTGGGTGATTTTATGTCCAGGTACCAGGTGTGGTGCTCGGGCATCTGATTGTAGTTGTTGGTACAGAGAATAGTAATCTGCCTGCATATCTGAGGCCAAATATTATTTCATTGCTTAAGCACACCTTAAAATACAATGCATGATGTGACTTTGGGATCATAAAAAAACGATACATCTAGCATGACAGTGATTTTTCACTTCCACCCTATCACAAGCTCCTTGAAAAACCAGTTTAATCCTGAGCTGAAACGTTTTTTCGCACACATTTTATATTTCAGTATCTATAAAACGTTGATACTTTGTGAATATATTTCAAAATCAAAATTCCTTAACAGCCTCACAAACTATTTTTTTTTCAAAATTAGGCAATATTTTGTACTCAAATTAAAAATAAGATTGTGTCTGGAGAAATAGTATTGTTTGCAGAACAAAACAGCAAAGACGCAAAAAAGCACACATATCGCTCAAATTTAATGTGCAATACACGAACTGAGAGTTCACCTAAAATTACAAGCACAATAGCCTTGTATACATGGACTCGACAGAACGGGTTGAATCAGCGTTGAGTAAGCAAGGTCATCATTCTCGACACGGCTGATGTCTACATGAACTCGCTTTCTAGTGAGTAAGTATCGTAGCAGAGCGTAGCATTGAGATTCGAAGTTATTGTGCAAGTTCTTACTCGTATTTGATCCCATTGACTTTTACTATCGAGAGCTTCGATTATTTTTTATCGTTGATGAGCGCTAAAAAGCATTCATTTCGAGTGACGCTCGTCGCCGCTCCAGAGACTTTTCCCATCCCAGAATTCCCCATATACTCCCTGACTGGACAGCGTCTACATGCATAACTAGACTCCCTGACTGGACTGCGTCTACATGCCTTTAGACAAGCGGGTCAAGCGAATTAACCTACCCCCTGAAATCGAGTTAACGTGACCCGCTCCGCCGCCTATTTTACTCGACCCGACTGTGTATACATGAACCCCACAACTGATTTTTCACTCGACAGACGTACTCGACGCAATTCTGCCGAGTTCATGTATACAGGGGTGGAACACACGTGTAACAAGTAACAATGCAGCTAAGAATCCAATCTGCTTTCTTCTGGCTCATCCAGTTTTCTAAAAAATATCTTGTCTGATAAAGGAGGATATTTGAAGTTAAGCAGCTAAGCAACACAAGATCCATATGCTTGCTCTAACGCATGACTCCTCAGTGCACTTACAGTTGCAATTTGCTTGGTCATGTGGCAGTTCACTAAACCGTCTGACTAGACATGATCATAAAAAAAATGGTTTTATTCAGACATGCAAAAGCTTTTTTGTTGACATAGCATTCAGAGGCTGCGGGAGTTTGGCGGCTTTATACGTCTTATTTCGTTTGGCAGTTGCAAGGGGATGTAGAAAAAGAAATATAAGTAGGGAATATAAGGGGTGACAACATCCCGAAATGAAACTAATGGACCAATGATGCACACTGCGTATCTTAAATGGCGTCACTGGTAACATCAAACACAGAAAATCGTCCTTGAGTATGACAAATTTGAAGCCCAGGAGGTGAGTTGGTTGTGGGTAGGTAGTTGGAAAAGGGCAGTCCCCCTTAGAGGTAGGCGGCAAGATCACTGCCACCCATTATTGGGAAAGCCCTGGCAAGCGTGCAGGCAAAGGTGCACATATATAAGAGCAATAAATGTACAAGGAATGCACGCCTGAATGAGCAGCTGCACTAATAATTTCCTTTTGTCTTGCAGCCCACCCCTCCTGCACTGTAAGCAAGTCTGCTCTGTTTTCCGAATGCAGAAGCATATGCAAAAACAAACAGAATGTTTTCTAAAATTTACAAAATTTGAACGAGTATTGCATGATGATCTCCTTTCTGCAAATGTCTTGTTTAGGGTTACAGAATAAATTCATTGCAGCTGCAAATAAAGCGATTTTGGGAGCTAATGGCGAATCTCAATGGCTTGGGGAGAGAATTATTTATAATTGTCACTTTGATCAAAGTAAATAGCCTGGTTAGGATCAAAGTAATATTACATCTACATGGCTGAAGCCAGTGTAAGCATACAGAAATGTACAAGCAGTTAGTAACTTCATGTCTGTATGAACAAATACATACAGTGCAGGCAGCACTAATGAAGGGAGAGTGGAAGGCAAATAACCTGAGCAATACTGAATGGCTTTCTTCTCTGCAACCTCAATACAGGCTTCCTGCCAATTCTTGTAATGCAAGCATAATCAAGTATGCTAAATATTCCATCACTTAAAGCACCTGCACTCCCATGTTACGTAAATGACAACTACTTCGTCAGTTGAACAAGCTATGTCTGTTATTGTGCTATTACACCACAGGTTCACTCAATCATGCCTCAACTTGAAATAGTCACATACTGTTGAAATAAAGCAACGAAATATAGCACCAGCTATTAAAGCACTGCCAGGGGCATGAAGGATATGATTTTCTGCATACTGTGGGCAAGACTTCTGAACAAGTAAGTCTTGAGCTAAAAAGCCAGAAAAAGTCATATTGCATGCAATCATATAGCAAAACGCCAGCAGAGCATTTAAAGCCTTTATATAATGCAAAACAATGGCAATGTGTCATACCTACCGAGGCAATGTTTCCTTACACACAGCATGTTTCATGGCAAGGCTCCCACAGTTGTTGACAGGTTTGCAGCACCAAAATGTTGATGTTGTCTGCCTCACATTCTAGCAGCACCCCTTTGATGGCAGATGATTGCTTGTGCAAAAGCAGTGCGATGATACAAGTGGAGCAGCTGAACTACGGGTGTTATAGAGCAAAGAGTCCTAAATGCAAGGAAAGAAAGTCTCCATTAAATTGATGCCTCTAAATTATGATAACAGCATACCACGGCTCTTCTCTGTTTAGTTAATCTATAAATTCAATTGAAAGCTGTCACAAAAAATGGACTAATTGCAACTCTATGTTACACATGATATAACATAGCTGTGCCAGGGCGGTGGGGCGATCAGTTAGCATAACGACCGGAAAATGCATACTGATGTTTCATGCAGTCTTGATGCTGGAGCAAAGTGTCACGGTGCGAAGAACAAAATTAAAAGCAGGCACGGGCGCCAAAGGTGTGCTACACAACCGATGCGACTAGAGGTGTGCACGGGCATAAATTTTGAGCCCGACCCGGGCCTCATGCTACAAACCCGAACCCGGCCTGGAACTGAAATTGCCTGAGCCCACCCAGCGCTCACATTGAAGGCTCCGGCCCTGCTGGACATGCTATAACAGACCAGTTGCAAAACCTACAAGTCGGCTTCCCTGTGAGGCAGGAATTCGTGCACAGTGGCGACAGAACCTGATTCAGGAATAATATTTAGGTGCAGTACATGCATCTACTACAGTCCACGCTGCTTGGGATGCAGTTCCCCACGCACAGGTCATTGTCAGAGAAAGGGTTTCGGGCATTCTTAACACTGGAATAAAGGGGGGAGCACTGTCACCCTAGGGGTGAAGAAAGAACATTTAGAAAAGCGACGCTAACCGGAGAGGGTAATAGTGGGGCGACAATGGGCACGCCAATAATACTGTGACGAATAGGCAAGAGGTGCAGGAATTACCCTACCCGTCATGCGATGTGCTAGCACTGTACCCAACTATTACCCCAAAGTCTATGCCGCCATTGTGCAGGAATGTCTGCCGCACCGGGAAGCTGACGTGTAGGTTTTGCAACTGATCTATTGCAGCTGAAGCAATGATACAGAAAGAAAAAAACAGGCGACAATCCCGGGCGATGCATCGCGCGACGACGACGCCAACGCCTGTCGCTGCCGCTGGTGCACATTGCACAGAGCGAAGGACCTCAGCGACAGAGACGCGTTTTCAGCCTTGCTTTGTTAGCGCCGCTTCTTCGTTTGGTAATTGAGTACAGTCACGCTATATCCAGTTTCTTGCACTAAACAGCAACACTGATGAAATTTCTTGAAAAGCGTCGATCCCCCGCCCTCCCCCCCCCAAAAAAAAAAAAAA
>JAJIZL010031316.1:66330-81940 GCA_023969395.1 Amblyomma maculatum | reverse complement strand
GGGGGGGGGGGGGCAGGGAGTGGAGTCTTCATTTCAAGACCCCAGTGGCCTGGGCTGCCGCTCTAGCCTGAGTTACCAGCCTACGCTGGGTCTCTAGATCAGAGCAAATCAGAGTGGACTCCCACTGCGCCTCCGAATGGTGCATGATTATGTGTGCAGGTTTGGGGCCTGTGCACACCCATGTGACGTGGTAGGCGGTGAGCAGGTCGTTGCTCCAAGGGCATGTGACTGTGTAGTGTTCTGAGAATATTATGTTGTATTGAGCTGTCTCCATTCCCGCGTTTCTTGGGCATTTAGTCCCTTGTGTGGAGGGGGATAAATCCTACGTTGTTCTCGTAGGTACTTAAGTCGCGCGCCGTAAGTCGCTGTGACAGGAATGTTGGTTGTGAGATCGGGATTGGTGGCCGCTCGGTTTGTGTGACCTCGAGCTAGCTTACCCGTGACCTCATTACCTTCCAATCCAGAGTACCCGGAACCCAAGTGCTCTGATGTCTGAGCAGTGAGTTTGTAGCCAATGGGTTAGTTGTGAAGCGAGCTAATTTTGTAGGTATTCTGCCTGCAATTCGTGTCGCATTGCGGTCAGTTTGCGTAGAGAGTCATACCCTTCGGCATGAAAAATGCAGCTGCCACGTTTCAGAGGGATATGAACAACGTACAGGCTCCACATGAAGAGTATGCATGTACTTATTTAGAAAACAGCCATCTTCAGTCCATCACTAGAGCGAAATGTGGAACATATGCACAGGGTGTTCACTACTTTGGAGAATGCAGGATTGCGCGCTAACGCAGCGAAGTGTCAGCTCAGGCTTGAATACGGTATTTGGGACTTATTGTAGGCTCGGGCAAGCACGGCCCAGACCCTCCGAACTGGGAAGCGATCGAGAAGCTACAGGTCCGTAAGACAAAGAAAGAGTTGAGGAGCACGCTAGGTCTTTGTGGCTATTACCGTAGCAACATTCTGAAGTTCGCAGAGATAGATCGCCTGCTGACGCAGTTAACGGGAAATGTGTACCTACCCAATTGCCATGGTCACCAGAAGCCGATAGAGCCTTCGAGGCACTCAAGCGAGCTCGCTGTACAGCCGTATCGCTGTACAGAGGAGATACCCCTCTACACAGAGATACACAGAGAAGATACCTACTCTACACGGACGCCTCAGCTGTGGCTGCAGGGGGTTGCTTATCGCAAACTGCCGATGACGGTTCAGAATAGGCGACCGCCTTCGCAAGTCATTGTTTTACACCGATGCAGATGTGGTGGCCCACGATCGAAAGAGAAGCATTCGGGTTAATTTGGGCATTAAAGAAGTTCGAGACGTGGGTATTTGGTGCCCAGATTACTGGTGTCTGACCACAAGCCGTGGTCGTACCTCACGAGGACCGTACCCCGGGATGCAAAACTTACCCGCTGGCATTTGGCTCTGCAGCGCTATAATATGACAATCCACCATCGCAATGGTAAAATTCGCACTCATTCAGACGCTCACTCGCGTCTCCCAAGTGATTGTTGGAAGTTATGACTGACTCGAAGTGATTGCCATCGCCTTCGTGAAGTTTGAACTGAGACCAGTGCGCGAGTCGGGACATTAACCTGCCAGCCGTGTGCCTGCGAACTATGCACGAAATGCGGTGCGAGAACTGGAACCCTTGAACGGGTTAGGACACTCTTTGCATGTCGCCTTGATGATGTGCACATGTTTGTCCTTTCTTCTGTATTACATTGTATACATTTGTGTAGGAATGTGTTATGGAATGCGACGTTGGCGCTTCTTTTTATCTGTGTAATTAAACTCATTATGTAGTGAATATAGAATCTCAGGACGGTTGGCGTCAGGTTGGCGTCATTCATTTCTCTCTTTCCATTTTATCCGGTGCCGTACTAACCATTGAAATAAACGCTCTACGCGCGTCGCAGCGAGGGCGTCGGGGTCGTTTGCCCGGACGGCGCTCGTTGTTTCGGTAAAAGCTCGTTTCCTTGTTCTTTTTATAACTGAAGTGAAAGAGAGGCCTCTTTTGTCAGTGGACGGTCGCGTTTCCGCCCGGTCGCGAATGGCGGGAAGAAAGCATCCTCCTTGACCGAGTGCGGATTGCCCACACGTCCAAGGCAGGGAAAAGGGAAAGCAACGTTGGCCCATCGCGGGTTTCGTTAGAGTTAAGCTTGTGAAGAGCTCGCTTGCAGTTAGCGAAGGTATCCGTTCTTCGACAGGGCCGGTGTCCAGCGGCATGACGCGATACGGACAATGCCCAGTGTCGAAGCGGCCATTTGCTAGCGACATCTGGAAACGTGTAGCGGCACCTTGCCTACCTCGAGGGGGAGAGGTGGTCCCTGTGGCGGGTGGGCGTTCATCGCCGCCTTTAAAAACCGTGTACGGCGCCGAGGCCAGGTTATTAGGGAGAGACCAAAAACACATATTGTGAGCCAGCCTGGTTTGACGAGACTCCTCCTGCTCGCTGCTTGGGAACAATTAAATATTGCGTTTTTTTTCTTTTCGAGGGTGAGAGAGCGCGGCACGCGCGAAGCTCTGCGTTATCGCGACACAAAGATTCTGGTCTCGACCGGAGCCGGGCATCGGATCATGCTCTTGAGTAGCCGTAGAGTATGTTCACGGGGAGGCCGGTGAGACATCATGCTGACTGGCATATAGTAATTTTAAATAATCTTCTTTGCATATTAAAACTATGTACCAGTGCTCGAAAAGACTATTCTGCCTTTGCTACGAGTATCTTCCTACTGGCTCAGTACTTAAGAAAGCAGAACAGAGGAACAACTCCGTACAGAGAAGAAGAAAAAGAACCAACCGTTACGGTTAGGGAGAACTATGAGCACCGAAAGGGCTCTATCACCAGGTGTGCCTCAAGCAAGTGTTCTTTTCCCCGCGCTCAATATCTTAATGGTTAGCCTGCCCTATTCATTTCAGAAAATTTGCCACCAAGTGCGTATAAGAATATATGCTGACGGCATTTGTATTTGGATTACTGGCTAGAAACACAAGCGATTAGCCCTGATAGCTCGATAGGCTCTACATGCGTTGGAAGCCTATGTTCAAGGTGTGATATTGTCTCTATCTGTGAACAAATACGTCTTTGAGCTGTTTGCAGGTGCAGGAAAACATCATCCGGGGCTAAAATAGACCTTAGTCACTCTATTATTCACTAATTGACTCACACGAGAGAGAGAGAGATATATATTTTAATGACAACAGGAGATGTCTGCCTGGTGGTAAGCCTAGCATGCTACTCCTGATGAGGGTTGAGGGATGAGGGTGACAGAGTGTGGGATGGGAAGGGGAAATAAATGAGAAAAAAAGAGGATCGGTGTCGCACACTTTCACACGCACCTAATCACACACAGATGAGTTGTAAAGGGTATTGATCAACCCTGTGTCCTTAAGAAAAGTTAACTTTTACACGCACATAATCACACACAGATGAGTTTTAAAGGGTATTAATCAACCCTGTGTCCTTCAGAAACGTTAGTAAGGCCTTGGTAGCTCGCGCAGCAGACGATCCGTCGCACCAAGGACCCAGGACATGTTCAAGGCGAAAGGTTGTGTCTTTAGGTAAGCTTAAATTATTGCGCAGTGTCCTGCGATGTGCAGTAAACCGTTGACAGGAGGTTACCAAATGTTCAAAATTTTCACACACATCACATGTAGAGCACAGAGGCCTGCTCGCTATGCCTATTTTATGTAGGAAGTAGTTTGTGTATGACACATTCAAGCGGATTCGGTGTAGACAGTTTCGATGCCACCTGTTCAAATTGTGAGGAATTCGAAAGACGCAAGTGGGATCTATTCAGTGTAGAGGTCGATATTGATGGTTCGGATCACACCACAGAGAGCGTTGCAATCGCCATGATTCAGTTGCTACAAGTCTTGCTGCATCTCTTCGTGAGAATGGTACTGAAATTGTCCTTGTGGAATCTTTTAGTTCTTTTGCAGCGGTGTCGGCGAAGTCGTTGCCCGCGATGCCGCAGTGAGCAGGTAAACACTGTAGCACAATGCTGTGACTCAGGTCATAGGCCTCTGTGTGTAGCTTATTTATGTCAATGAGGAGCTCTTCCTGAATTCTTGATGATTTAAGCAATTGTAGTGCAGCGCGACAATCGCTGAAGATAACCCATGCTGCAGGGTGTTGTTGTAGAATATATATAATTGCTTCTCTCAGAGCTGTTAACTCAGTAGCCAAAGCTGAAATGCGATGACTGAGTGATGTGGAGATTGTGGTGTGCATTGATGGTATCCACACGCCGATGGATGAAGAAATAGCTGTGACAGAGCCATCAGTATAGATGTGGCAATGATGACTGTAGCGTGCACAGATGTGCTCAAGGGCGAAGTATTTAAGTGCGGGTCCTGGAGCGTGGGCTTTTCTTTTGATGCCAGGTATAGTTGTCCAAAATTGACATGAAGCAAACCTCCGTGGTGGGAAAGATGACGGTACTGCGCGTTGATATTGCGCAGGCAGTAGATGGAAGAGTGATGTCATACTTTCCTCTGAAAACGGGTGGGTAGGTTCACATGCAAAGCGCAGCTGGGCGCGAAGCAGCTCCTGCGGTATCAGCACGGTTACAGATAGACGTCTGCTCTCCGACATAGTGCCCACTGTGGAAGTGTTCTTTGGAAGACCAAGGCACACTCTCAAAGCTTTGGCCTGCATGGCTTCAAGTAGTTTAATGCTTGACTGCGAGAGGCCTTGAAGAACAGGGAGGCTATAACGCAGGAGACCTTCACAAAGTGCTCCATAAAGCCGTAATAAGGAATCGGTAGAGCAGCCTCTTCTGGTCGTTAAGAGCATACGGAATATAGATACGTATGAGGAGAGCTTGGTCTTAAGTTGTTGAACGTGTGGTGACCATCAAGAGACCTATCAAAGGTCAAGCCTAGAAATTTTTGATGGTTGACAAACAGTACAGGAGTGCCATCAACGTTCAGTACATAACGGGAGAGATCACGTCGTGAAAATGAAATTGCTGCGCACTTTTCTGGAGATATAACAAGACCTCGCTTGTTTAAAAATAATGCAATGCCAACTATTGCTTTTGCTATTGTGTTTGCACTAAAACGCACAACGCAGAAAACATTCGATTCCAGGGGAAAACTGCATCGACAACGCGTCGGATTTCAGGCATTGACGCCTCACGTTCAGGCCAGTTTGCTGTGTCAAACTGGGATTGTACTCGTATGCGTCAGGGGAAAAGTGGCGGCCACAAACCCATAGCTCCTGGCGCTTGTCCATCGATGGCCGCGCGGTGCGTTGGAGCCAGCTTTCCGGCTTGGCTCCTTGTTGCGTTGTGACACGATGTCGCATTGTGACATCTTTTCTGTCCTCGGCTTTACAGCCAACTACAAAGCAATAGTGGTCCATTCTGAACCAGAAACAAAGTAGTAGCAGTTGGGATCTCGAGATTTCTAAACGTCAACACGTGCTTCTGCAAGCAGATGGCTCTCCTTCGCATCGAAGTGTTCTTTCTTTCTTCAAGGTGCGTGCAGGATTCTTACTTTTTATATTATACAACAATAGCAAACGAATAAACTTTTTCTTTAAGGAACAATAGCGCTCACTTTAAAATCTCTCCCTGCAAAAATTACATGCGATGTCATGCCGCCCTGGCCAATGATAACTCTTGCCTCATTGACGTCACATGGACTGGGCGCCTGAAAACGCACGGTGCTGAGTAGCCCTACTCGTATGTGAGTGGCAATTTTGAAATATTATTTTTAAATTATAGCTAACACACACATCTTTTCAAATATTATATCAATGCTCACTAAGACCTCTAAATACTTGTAGCATCAAAATACGACCGCAACTGGCGTTTCAGGGGCCGTTTAAAAAGGTCCCTCCGACCGCCTTGCGCAATGAAGCCTGTGTCTTCAAAAATTCTACATCACAGTGTTCTATAAGTCTGGCAGCAAACATTCTGATGCAGACTGTTTGTCAAGAGCCCCGTTAACGCGCCGCCGAAAGAATAGGGCGAAGACGATTTTCTTGGTACCGGTAAGCGCCAGCAGTGTTACATAGCAGCAGCGCTGGGACCTCGAGTTGGAAGCCCTAGTTGATTACCTCGAAGGAAAGAGTGCTTCTCCTTCTGCTGAGCCGACTGCGGGGTATCTCGTTTTTGCGCGCACGCTGCACAAAATACAATATAAATATTATTAGCCACGACTACCTCCGACGTTGCTCATTATGTGGAAACGTGCCATTAGTGTCAGTTGCGCAAAACTTACCCAATCAGACCAGCTCGTTTCCTGAACCTAATATCGCTCCAATTAAGCCCTGTCAACAAATTTTGATGGACCTCTTCGGCCCCTTTCCTACTTCATCAGCGGGGAACAAATTGATCATAATGTCAGTTGACTACATCAGTAGCCCTGCCGAACGGTATCGCAACCGAATTGGCCAAGTTTTTGTCGAGCGAATGCACCTCCGGCATGGCGCACCTGAAGAGCTCATCACGGACAGAGGAACTGCATTTACGGTGGATCTTACGCAGGCAATCTTCCATTACAGCAAAACGAGCAACCGTACTACAGCTGCCTACCATCCTCACACCGACAGTCTTACGGAGCGCCTCAGCAAAACGATCACAGACATGATCGCATTGTATGTCGATGCCGAGAACAAGACCTTGGACGCCATCTTGTACAGCATCTTCGCTTATAACGCAGCCATCCAGGAGACAACCAGAGTGACCCCGTTCAATCTTGTGTACGGCAGGTAGCCCACGCCCACTCTTCACGCGATGCTGCCGCACGTAACAGACGAGAATTTGCTTCTCGCCGCTATCTTCACTGTACAGAGAAAGTCCGACGGTTTGCCCGGCTGCGCACAAAAGACCAGCAACACAGTGACGTCCGACGATACAAGTTGCGGCTACGCGGAGTAGAGGCCGGGAGACCAAGTGTGAGTTTGGACGCCGATACGCCGCCAAGGACTGAGTGAAACGCTCTTGTGGCCGTACTTCGGACCATACAAAATCTTTCGGCGCAACGGGAAGCTTTACTACGAGGTGGGATGGCCCGACCACACCCAAAAGGTGCAGGAAACGCCAATACGTCATCCATGTCATGCGCTTCAAATGTAATTGGGCGCGCTAAAGTAATTTTTTATCTATCATTTTGCTTATTTTCGAGCGTTTATCTCGTAAGCATCGTGTCAATGCATTGTTATTTGCGGAGTAATTCCGGAAACCATTCAAATTTTTTTTTTTCGACAGTCACAGGCATGCGGCCTACTCTTCTGACTCTGGCACGCATATTAATTTTGTGTTCCTCGTTTGATCATGCTCGTTGTCGCGAGACGCTGCTTTATCAGTTGCTCTGTCGCGCAAGATGGACCGAATGTGCCTCGAAGATTCTGCCTGCTGACGTATGTTTTTGAAATGTTGTAAGGTGGGATATTCGCCTTTTGCGGCTTTATCTAGATGTTTTCTTCTAAGCCTCTAAATTAAGCGATTGTCGGTGAGAAGGGGATAGTAGATCAACGACCGCTAAACACGTTTATTGCTATCTCCGCCACAGAGTTGTTCAGTTCTTGAGCGGGCGCAAATCAGCGCAATAAAGGGTGCATTCCTGTGAAGATCGAGTCTCCTTATTTGTTGCCGACAGTATTTACACCACTACGTGACAGTATAGAGACCGTGACATCTTCATATATGGGTACTTTAATGCCCGACACGTTATTTGGAGTTACCCACGCACCTGAACCTGGCAGCATTCTTGACGACATGATACGTGGAGATAAAATAACTGATAATAATACTCCCTCTTTATTACTTGGGAAGGTTACAGGCACCCGAAATCCACAATTCTAGACCTCAAGGTGGGCCGGAGAATCAAGAGGTCGCCTGGCAGTTGACAACTACAAGACTGCTCCGCGACTATTAGATTATTCAAATCACTTTGCCTAGCAGTGTTTGTCCAAGTGAAAATAAAATTACCGACACAGCCTAAAATACCACAGCTGGACAGAAACAGACAAGCAGGCCTATGTACAAGCCATGCAGGAGAGGTCCACTTTCGCCCCTTCAGGCAATCCTCGCCCTTTCCCACCACTGCAAGAGGCTAATTCGACTATTGGGCGCCCTTCGCACTAAGCCCAAATATTCTCGCCTGTCCTAGCATGTCATTGAATTGACGCGAATGGTTAAAGAAACTGCTTTAAACTTTCCACGAATCAATATAGAAAAATTTGTATTACTATCAACCCATGCTAAATAAAAAAGAACCTGCCACTTACTCAGAGAACTCTTCGTGCATAAAACAGGTCTAATTCCACTCCCAAGAAGTACCATTCGCTCCTAGGCGCAGGTAAACTAATTAAACAATTTCATGATTATATATATATCCTCCCCTAACTAGTATTTAACTCCGTAAACTGAAGTGTCCAATGCAGAACTCCACGAGCCGTTTACCTTTTGGATTTCGATTGAGCGTTAAAACAGGTAAAACAGAAGTCAGCTTGAGATGACGGCCTAACTATGTACTCACTCAACTGAAACCTCTCCGACAAGGACAAATAAACTTTTCTGAGCCTTATAAATTCACAATGGAAAGAAAGCACCCCCCTACACCTTGTAAACAATGACTAATTGCCCTATTACCAAAGTAAAAGAACACCCAGTCTCTATAACATCAAGGCTTAGAGAACGTGGAGCGGATAGTGTATAGTCGGCTCGAGGGTCATCTTGAATCTGCATACATCTTGCCCTCTCAATAATTAGCTTCCAAAAATATGTTTTTTCTTAGAACCTATTTCTGTTCCCCATAAACATATTTCTTCCTCCGCTCTGTTTCCGAGCTTCTTCCCAGACCAAAGCTTTTGTGGCACTACGGTTGAGGGTGACAGTGGTGAACACTCTTAAGGTTCGTATACAGGCAACATTATTAACCAAGAAAGTAGCAGGTGGGACAACGGCCGAAGCAGCTCATTTGGAAGAGCACCGAACGCGATGTTCGGAGGTCATGGGTTCCGTTCCCACCATTGGCACGTTGTTTTTATTCTATTTTGCGTTTAATTATATTTCCCCTAAACAGATTACATTACTAATTTATGTAACTACCGAAGTAAAAATTAAAAAGAGACAAAGTACAATCATGGATGCTTTCCTTGGCCTCGCCCACTATTGGCTTCTTTCCTTCATGTATAATAACGAGCACCCTCATTTCCCCTTCATTTATCTGCTTGAAGGTGCGGAAGGCATTCGATAACCTTGCACACGATCCTCTTCTAAACACTGTAGCATCTATCGGCTGGGGTCACAGTATTTGCGGCTACCTTAGTGCCCATCTCCGCAACCTCTTAGCAAAGTTCTATCTCCCGATTCCTTCTCCGAACCTTTCCCCCTCATTCATGATACGCCTCAGGGCGGTATTCTGTCACCCACCCTTTTTAACCTCACAATGGCTCCCCTATCTCGTATTCCAGCGTCTATCTGAAAGCTAAAACGAATATTCTGCGTAGAAAACCTTGCTCTTTGTTTTGTTCTTGCTTTCTGGAGCAGTAGAGGACATCCTGCACCAAAATATAAATGCAGTCATTAGGTATCTTAAGAAAGTAGTGCTGTGAATTGCACCCGAAAAATACTAATTGCTGTTAATTGCAAAGCCTCGCTATCAACGCACAGGCCACCCCATTATTCGCGTATTGTCACGCCGGATCATTGGACTTCATATCCATTTGAGTCAACTAATGAAGTCAATGTTTCTACAACTTTAAAGTTTGCAATCACCTCACGCATCTAGTCTGCCGCATTGTCGGTAACCATGCCAGGCTACGCTTGGATCAAGTCATACAGATTGACCGTGCATTAACACTAAGCACAAAATTCTACACAACTGCGTTGTTTTCACCAAAGACATCAGATTGAGGTTTCATTTGCTACATTACATAAGGCTGCGCTAGACATTCCTGTGCACGCGTCCACTGAGCGCCTATGCTATACGAGGCTGCTGTTGCCCGTAGGAGAAATCAGTCAGTAACATCGAGACCGGCTACTGACGCGTCTTTCTAGCACGAAACAGGAACATGGGTTGCGTGCGGGGAGGAGGAGGAGAGGGTGAATAGATATAAAAGTTGTAAGAGAAGCATGGGTGAAGTTACTACAGTCACATCACAGGGCCGCTTTTCGGGCTTGCAGGGCTGCTTTTGAATCTGTGAAAATAGACCACCGCTGACTGATATGCCTAATTGCGACACGAAGAGCGGTTAGCTCTGCAGCTGTTAAAGAAGACTGGTGAATTGTATTAATGGAGGGCATGACCATGGAGCCGGAAGAATTCAAGGCATTCACT
Organism: Amblyomma maculatum; assembly: GCA_023969395.1. Taxonomy (NCBI): domain Eukaryota; kingdom Metazoa; phylum Arthropoda; class Arachnida; order Ixodida; family Ixodidae; genus Amblyomma; species Amblyomma maculatum. Next base: position 71,646 of record JAJIZL010031316.1, on the reverse strand, counting down.
GCACCATCGGTGTAGACGTGCAAACGATTGTAAGGTGTTCATGAAAGTATTCAAGAGTGACTTGTTTTAGCTCTGTCGGCGATATCTCGACCTTCTTCCTGATGCCGGGTATTGAAAGAAGCACGTGTAGTTAATGCAGGCTCCATAGTGGAGAGGACGGCCTAGATGCGGGTGTAAACTGGGACGGCAGAATAGCGCGATGCGCATCAACGGTCTCTGTAAACGGTGTATGCGGCCTGGTAGTATGAAGGCTGGACAAATGATGACAGGGAACCCGGCAAATGTGTCGGAAATGTGCCCTCGGGATGTCAACTGTTAGGTAGGTAGATATGGGATGCTCCTGTGCAATTAAAATGATAGCAGCCATAGAGGCACACTTCGGCAATCCCAGGCAGGTTCCCAGAGCTTGATCTTGAACGCTCTGTAGAATTCCTAAGTTGGTTTCCTGATATTTCCAAGTACAGGTAACCTGTACCAAAGAAATCCCATAAATAATGCACGGTACAGCTGGGCCATCGACCGCACGGATGTTCCCTATGCCTTTCACCAAATAAAGACAAGTACAGCCTTTATCAAAAGTTTATAGTCCAGGGGGTCTACTTCTGAGCGATAATATGCGACTCGTAATGCATTCCCAGGTTTCCATACTCGCTGAACGCAAGAATAGTTTTCATCCTACCCTCTTCAATGGCTAGGAATTTAACTGTTATTACAGAAGTTATATTATACGGCTTACAAGCAAACCCTTTGGGCTGTCAACTTTTGATAAAGGCTTTACGTGAACAATTGCTGTCCGACTCTTTTTCATGAAGGAAATATGGGGAGTCCACGAAAGATTTCAGTCGATGATCACTCCCAGACAGCGATGGCTGTTTTCGTAGGGTATTGCATTGCCATCTATTTCACTCAAGCCTATCAACCTCCCTATCATTACCTCTCCAACCCTGTTTTCAGACAATCTCAGATCAACTCCCAATCCAAAAAATTTGGCAGTACTTTAGCTCTGGTTAAACCTGGTAAGTTGCGCAAGCAATGCTGCAATATTGCGCTTAAGGTCCAGCACGTAGTGTAGCATCGCCGATGTGGCTTTCTTGTTTCTTGTCCCTTGTCTTCGTGTTCGCGCTGTTTATATTAATAATGAATAAGTACCAACTCGCCCAACAAAGTATCTTGGTAGTCCCGCCCCTTGGACCCTGAATGATGCGTCCCGAACATCGCTTTGGCGCACTTGCCTGGATTTCGGCGCGCGCATGCAACATCGGACCTTACTTGCATCGCATGTGGTGAGAGAGGGCGATCGGGGGAACGCCAGGAGTGCGAAGTGCGGGAGGATGGGAGAGAGCGGTGCGTCTGCTTTCGTTCTAATGCTAACTTTTCTCCCTTCATCCCTTCCTTTACGGTGCGGTTCCGGTGTCGACGCAGCTGTGCCACAAAGTCAAGCGTGGCGTCCGCCGGGTATACGCGACAGCTGGAAACCTGGAGCAGTATTGCTTACGCAATAAAACCTTTGCTGTCGGCACTAACCCACGCCGACATTCTGCTCGCGTTTTCCGGCATGTTAATACAATTCATGTGACAATCGTCTACACAGAGGCATCACGAACTAACGTCAGAGCCGCTGCTTACTCAATTCATAGCTGCAGAGCGCATATTCCCTCACTCCTTAGATAGGGAATCCTCCTACAGCAACTGTAGATTCCTTAACAATAGTTGCGAGGGTTCAACTCTAACCCTTCAGTGTATCCCATTATACTGATTCAATGCAGGGTTTACGTTCCATTTATACGACCCGCATTCCTAAAGAACTGCATGGGGAATTGCTACAAAAGTGAATCGTCAATATGAGAACATTGAACTGCCTCTTCGTACCCTTCCTTTTCCGGATAAATCCTTCACGTTTACTCAAATATGCATTCTTGACACAAACCTAAATGCACTCCTTAATTCTGCACGATCGTTTGTCTACCCCATTGTTTTGCATGCTCGAATTGCGCTGCACCCTATGTTAACTTATAACACTGCAGATTTTCCTACCGTGTTGCAATTGAGACACATTACCATCTATACCATTCTCCCCCAATGTGCCGGGCTTAGTTCGCCGCTGACTATTTGAAAGATCAGTTGGCTTTGATGACCGTGACCCAGGAAATTCTCGATTCTTAATAAATATTTTCATTTATTTTGTGAGAGTAATTGTGAGAGCACTTAAAAGTATCTATTGTTGTTGCGCAGCAACTACTCTTCCAATAGATAAGATTGAAATAAGGAAGGATTGTATGCTATGAGACAAGGTCTCTTCAGTATCATTCGCCATTTGTTCAGTAGACGTGCTTCGAGAGCTAGATAGGGGCACCTAACTAAACGGGATATTTCTCAATCTCAGATGTCTCAAACTTACATTAGATTGATGAGTAGCTCTGGTGAAACTTTATAAACTCCATACAGCCTAAAAATCTAGGGCAAAATGTTTTAATATACGGGAGACTAAAGTAATATTCCACAACCGCGGAAAGCAAAAGCGGTTTGTCACCTGCAGCGACTTAATGGAAGTGCTAAAGAATTACGTCTGCTTAGGACAGGTAATAGTCAATAATACAAATCATGAACGGGAAATAGTTAGCAAAGAATTATGAGGGGCACAAAAGCGGCGCCTTTGCTGGTATTATGCGATAGAATAGAGAAAAAGCCCACATAAAAAGTTCTGCTCCAACCAAGGCGTCTGAATGTGCCTGCGTGGTTTAGGGGTAGAGTGCCTCAGTTTGCATCCAAGAGCACAGGAAGAATGGTTCTTATTCCGCCGTTTCAACTGAAATAAGCAGCGCCGTCTGAGAACTCATGCTCATTTCATGAAATCATGTGGTCTTATTAAGTAGCAGAAACTATCTTAACGTCACTGCTCAGTCACATTTCTACTAGCTACCAGTCGCCAACTTCATGCTGGCGATGTTTCGCTCACAATGCTGACGACACGCCGGAGATTCCGGTGAACGAGGCTATAAACATTATCGCCTTGAAACAAAAGGTTCTGGGTAATCAGGCTAGTAAAGTATGGCAGGCAGAAATTTTTCGTGCGGTTCGGTTTGTTTCTCAATTTTATCCAAAAAGAAGTACTGCATGAAAAATAGGCCTGATTCTGCAGATTTCAAAGTAAAGGTTATTCTTGTGACATTAGGTGCTATTTTTCGACCAGGAGGTAGCTATTTTGAAGTCAAGCAAACGAAAGAATGTAAAATGATATTAAAGTTAGGTGACACTACATCTGGTGTATTGATATAAAACCAAGCTTAATTAGCATATTCTGTTTTTCGGCAGCAAGAACTCGGATTTTCAAAAGGTTAACGCAAAACATGCAAAAACATTGCTACGAACATATGCGAGGTGCAGCTGTGCGCGCCTGTCCCTTGTCTGTATGCGTTTTGTTTTCGGTGTCTGCATTGTGGTTAACGTTTGAGACATGAGAATGCGCTAAAGTACCAAAGAAGTAGTTTTATCACAGAGCTATGCTGTCTTCTTTTTGTGATGGTTACCTTCTGACAAGAACAACGGACAAGCTCCAAAGCAGATCTCATATAAATTGCGAAAATTAAGGAATCACACACTACGCGGATGATTGAATGCTGTACTTTTAACTTTTCAAGTTTGTGCATATTAGCGAGCCGGTCTTCTATAATTGTTCCGTAAAGCCAGCAACCACGTCTGAAGTTGCGTAATTACGATTTTTCTAAATGATGCATAAGCATCTTTATTTTCGTGCTCTAATTTCTCAATAATTTACGAAAAATAACTTGCCTGCTTATAAGCGTTAATTATGTATGCTCCTAACTCCATTCACTCGGCGAGAAACATTTAATTTATAGCAATACCATGCAATATTCTTTTAAATGAGCTGAAATATAGACCCCATGCGGAAAGGCAAGAGCGATTTCGTGAACACAGAGACAAAAATGGAGATATGCAAGCTTTGTTTGGCGGTACGATTCGACAGCTTTTATGGCTCCCCGTCAGCAGCTATTACTGCATTTCCTCGTTGACGTGCACATTGTTCATATCTCTTAGCTACCAATTCCTCGAATGATGCTTTTATTATCGCGCAAGTTCTCATTAGGACACAGTCTTAACCTGCAATGTTACCCAACTGCCTGTTGTAAGCGGCCACCCCACATAAATATAAGTACACGCTCTAACTTATCTATGAGAACGTGCCTGCGTCGCTAAGGACAAGTGTGCCTGACTTCATCCCAGAACAAGCTAAGCTTGGCACCTATCTCACCATCCCACCGCAAATATAGAACTATCGTTCGCAATACAACCTAACGGTATGATTTTGTGCTGTCCTTACACCACATAGACCCATAGACGGAGAGATGCCATGCCATGTATTCTGGAATACATGGCATGACACCGAGTGTTAATCGTCCCGGCGCATAACATTGCAGTGTTGCTCAACCATGTCCTTTACTTGCCGCTCACAATGCGATGCGAGATTTTTCTGCATAAGGGGGCATTGAACACTCTCGCGTTAAAGTTCACAGAATGATTATGGCAGCCACTAGTGCGACATTTGTGTACAGGAGTTGCGGTATTTGGACTACAGGCTTACCGCTGAAAGAACACATAAGCACCAAAATTCGGTGGAACTTGTCCGAATATGAGGCCTACCTTTTTGCGCTCCTTCCATATAACTGCTGCTCAAACAGGGCTTTTCACAAAAAGCGCTGATAACCAGCCGACTCGTGAAGTGGACGTATTCATTGCTTTTCTTCGAACTGTTCCTTGATTTCTGGTTTGGTTGGAGTTGTGGGGTTTAACGCACTAAAGCAACGCAGGCTGTGAGAGACGCCGCAGTGGAGAACTCCGGAAATTTTGTATACATGGGGTTCTTAACGTGCCCTCACCACGCACAGCACACAAGCTCCTTGCTTGTCGCCTCTATCGAAAAGTGGCCACCGAGGCCGGGATTCGATCCCGCTTCCTTGGTCACAGTAGTCGAGCGCCGTAACCCCTGCGCCACCGCGGCAGGGCGTTCCTTGATTTCTATCTTCTTCGCTTTGCTGATTGCGATGTATTTATTATATCTATGAACCTCCTTCATTTAATCGGCACCGGGTGCTTTCCTAAGTCTTGTTAGCTCTTGTTTTCTGTCCCCGTTAACCTGACGGAGACAGTGCAACTCAGATCTGCGACGCTCTCTAATTCCTGCGAAAATATATTTGTCTATAAAAATCTGTATCTTACTTGTTCGGTGCAGGCACTGTGGGCTTCACGGCAGGCAGGACCGATGATCAAAGGCAGTGAGACTAGCCGAAAATAGATTAT